>JAINUV010000886.1:0-68611 GCA_020205505.1 Panax japonicus | reverse complement strand
TAATCAATGGGTGTATATAATATAGATTTAACAATCTGTACAGTAATAATATAATTTTGAAACATTCTTACACTTGTCCATTGCATAAAGAAAATGCAAAGTTAGGATACTTGCCTGATGCGCTGCTTACAATTACGCAACTTAGATCTATCTGTTATACCGAAAATCTATCATTAATAAGATCATTCTATCGATTAGAATCACATATCATAACACATAATACTGGTTATTGCAGTCAGCACATAACCTAATCACATTGTCATACTGTTCAACAATCATGTTATCACAAACAAACATCAACTCATTCCTAATCACATTGTCACACCACTTTATTCACCATTGAATCACAAATAAAATAATTAACTAACTAAATTTCTAAGTCCAGATCAATTTCTGAAACATGTCGGTCTACTGACATCTTTATCGGGTATATATCGAGTCTAAGACTCTAAACAGTTGTTCAATATCTATTTAGACTAATTAAATAACAGTCATATCATTTTTCATGACCTTATAATAATTATAAAATAATTATTACCATTTACATAATTTTGAAATATCAGAATCATTATTAAATGATTTAAATATCAAACAATTCTATTATCATCAATATTTAATTAATATAAAACTATTAATCAAACCATTGCCAAAATATTAAAGTTATGTATAATAACTCAAAAATATTTTTAAAACATTTATATTACCCTTAAATGATTTTTAAAATATTTAAAATCATTCTTAAATAATTACGATTATAAAATATTAATTTATCATTATCCAAATATTAAAAGTTATTAATTACAACTTTAAAATATTTTTAATTCACTTATATCCTTTTAAATGATTTTTAAATAAATAAAACCATTTTTAAACTATTTATTTAATATAATTATTTAATAAACTTAATATCATTAATCATTAAATAAATATCATTAATATTAAAATTAATGAAATTATTCTTTAAATATTAAAAGTTATGTTTTATAACTTAAAATATCTTTAAACACTTTATTTCATTTACAATGATTATTATAATATAAAAATCATTTTTAAACTAAATTATTTAATATAATTATTAAATAACTTTAATATCATTAATAACAATTAATTAATGAAATTTACCTTTAAATATTGAAAGTTATATTTTATAACTTAAAATATTTTTAAATACCTTATTCTTTAAAATGATTTTTAATTTAAAAATCATTTTTAATTATTTATTCATTTAATAAATAACTTAATTATCATTAATATTATTTATAATGAAAATTATCACATATTAAAAGTTATCAAAAATAACTTAAATTATTTTCTTATACCATAATATAATTTTAAATGATTTTCAAATATTAAAATCATTTTAAAATAATTTATTTAATATTATAATTAAATAAATTAAATACTTTTAATATTCCAAAATATTAAATATATGAAATATATTTAAAATAATTAAAAACTAATTTTCAGAATTTAAATAATTTTAATAATTTATTTTGTATTTTTAATATTTAAAAACCATTTTTTTAATTTTTTTATTAATTTCCGGAAATTAGAAATAAAACTGTCGCTAAAAGTGGCTTTAGTGACAAAACTGTCGCTAATTGTGTTCTTCTGCAAACCCAGATCTTCAATGTCAGTACACAAGGTACCTACTTTGACCGGTTATAGATCTTTGGTTATCAGGATTCTGAACTTCCTAATGTGTTGGTATTGTAGTATAACTGTAATAGTACAACTAACAGTCGATATTATGAACATAACACAAACGATCAGAGAGTTATAGGCCCTCAAATCCCTTGTCAGAGCTGTTCTTCATTTCTGGGTTTTCCAGAAATGAAGAACAGTTCATACTGCCTTCTTACGATCATCATAACGTTCACTTCAAGTATGATTTACATAATCTAACACTTTCAGTATGTAAAGGATATGCAAAACAAGTTATCTAATACATAAAATACATACAACATCATCAGAATCAATAGATACATGCCGGTCAAACGTTGTCAGTAAAATTGCTCTTGAAGGTTTCTGGGTTTTTCCAGAAATCTTCATAAACAGTCGGTCATGCCTACTTTGACCGTCGATTAATTTGCTCCTGTTGGTGTTTTAGGTGATCTAAAGATTTAAAAATGAATTAAATACAACATATTATAACACGGACACGACAAAACACACAAATCATATAACACTAAATAGATGGGACTCATGAACAAGCTGTCAGACCCATCTGGTAACTTCTGGGTTACCAGAAACAAAAGCTGAATGGTCAACACATTTTGACCGATCACTATATCCGGTCTATTGCTTTCTAAGGTTCACGTGTATTCTGGACTTGTAGTCCTCATGTCAAACTATAATATCAATACCATTATACATCATAAAGGCTTAACAGAAGCGAGATCCAGGCCGATCAAAGTCACTACCCGAACACGTTCTTCAGTTTTCTGGGTTTCCCAGAAACTGATTTTTGTGTTCGGTCAACGGACTTTGACCAGGAATAACTTTTGATATAAACGTTCAATGATCATGACATCACTTTCAGCATACTACAACATTACAGAGAACAACTTCTAACCTTTTAAAACACAAAACCAATTAACCAGCACAGATCTACAAGGACTGACATTTGATGTCAGACAACAAAAACAAAAATTCCGGCTTTTGCAAAAACACTAGATCTGAGCTTATAGATGTTATGGATCCAACATCTATCAACCCAGATCACTTAATAACATATATACAACATATTTTTAACATTAAAACACAAGATCAAACATAGCATACAAGATCAAAATTTTCGTTTAGGTTTATACCTTTCTTGGCCAATTTCTTGATCTAATGTTTCTGATTTGCTAAGAGTGATAGTGGGGCTGTGTTTTGGGTCTGGTCTACTACAAAAATTCGTAGGTAGGGAGAGAGAGAGACTTTGTTGAGTATGAGTTGCATAAATGAGTAAATTTTGATCAATTTCTCTCTCTTAGACTATAAATAATACATGGGTGCAATGTATGTAGCTTGAATCAGTTGATGTCTGTCCATTTTCAGTCAATGGAGTGGTTGGATTAGGTAAACAACTTCACCAAATTGTCAATACCTACATGCTAGCTTATTAAATGCTAAAAAGGGCATTTGGTCTTTTGATTTTCCAATTAATGGCAAAATTGTAATCATGAAAACCCTTAGAGTTTAACCCTAAGGTTTAGCACAAAATATTAATAGGATTTAGCAATTAGGGTTTGTACAAAAAAAATAATAAAATTAAATAAAAATTAAATAAATTTTAGTTTCTAAAATTTTGAAATTAGGGTTTTCTAATTATGATTATTTTTCTGATTATACTATACATGAACATTAGGGTTTAGATCATATAATTATTATTGACTTTGCTAATTTAGCAATTAAAGTTTTCAATTAGCAATTAAGGCTACTAAATTAGAAATTAGGTTTACTAATTTTAGAATTAGGGTTTTTAAAATAAATATTAGGGTTTCTAGAAATTAGTATTTCTAAATTATTAATTAGGGTTTACCTAATCAATAAAAATTATATAATACATAACATGCATGCACCATATAACACAGTTATATAACAGTGTCGAACTCATGCTGAGTTTTAAATTAGGGTTTGTATAATACAATTAAGGTTCCAGAATTATAATTAAGGTTTATAAAATAATAATAATAATAATAAGGGTTTTGAATAATTACGATTCTCCCTAATTAGGGTTATTACATAAACACCGATCATAAATCACATTAACATGATTACATAACAGTCTTAAGCCGACATTCGACTTTAACTTAGGGTTTAACAGCTTAAACTAGGGTTTTGGCATTTTACACCATAATTGACCAACCATTGTCAGTCCACAAACATACAGTACATATTTACAACACTAAAAATCAAAATATTATAATATTATAATATTATTATCATTCCTTAATTCAGACCCATAATTAGGGTTTGATAGTAATATAATAAAACTGTTCCACACATTAACCTTACACACATAACCATACTTATCTATAACACTGCCAAATAATAATATAATATTATTATTCTCATTCCTTGATCAAAACCCAGAATTAGGGTTTGGATTCCATATCTGATTTATCTGTCATAATTAACCTTATAATTAAGTAGAAATAATTTACTTAATATCTTGAACAAAATTCATATAATAAAATAAGTATTATAAAAATTCTATATTCATATCATATATTATTTAAATAATATAATTATCATATTTTCATGGAAAATAAACATTAAAAACATTTTTACTATAAAACTAATTATTATTAAAATATAATTTATAATGAGCAATAATTCTAAAATAAAATTATTCATAACCATTCATGTAATAAATATATTTTATATTCATCACATAAATACATACATAATACCTTTCACGCATTCTTACCTTTATAATAGATAATTATTCTAAAATCATTTCATATATTATTTAAATAATATAAGATTATATTTTCCTTGAAAAATAATTAATAAAACATTTCCAATAAGGAATTAATTAGTATAAAAATATAATTGATAATAATCAATAATTCTAAAATTAATTTATTTGCAATATTTAATGTAATAAATAAATTTATTTATCACACATATAATTATAATTACACATTACCTTGACACATATCATTCATATTTATTTTAATAAATAAAAAAATTTATACGCAAAATTTATGATTTATTTATATAGAAAATATCGGGTTGTCACAGGTTATTCCAACAGAACAATAAAAAAATAGAATAACAGAAGTTCTCTTCTTGAATACAAAAGAATAATATCCCTTACCGTAAAATAATACTTGATATAAGAGTAGTGAAGTAGCAGAAATATTTTTTTCTATCTCTCTATAGTATCTCTCTATAGTTCAGTGAATTCGTAAGAAAATAATAAAGGAATGAGCTTCTATTTATAGGAAAATGGAATGCATAGTAACTAATCCATGAACGGTCCAGATTGATTTATTTTAATCCGACGGTCCATATTTAAAGAAAAATCTTTTAAATAAAATATAATATATTCTATTTATATAAAAAGATTTTTACTATGCAAATACTATGCGGGCACTATACAAACACTATGCATAATAAAATATAATATATTCTATTTATAGAATAACTTTAATAAAGTATTCTGTTTTATATAAAAAGATTTTACTATGCATAATAGAATATAATATATTCTATTTATAGAATAATTTTAATAAAGTATTCTATTTTATATAAAAAGATGTTTCTATTTTATTACGTTAATAATACGAATAAAACAAACTTCTAAATCAATAATAACTGAATCAAATAATGTGAGATACTATGCAGCAACTATTGTAGCAATAATTGAACAAAATTGAGTGACTTCTCACATAAATATCAATAATCAATACCGTGTGCTACTATGCAACAACGCGTATTACTGTACTTTTACTACCGAGTAGTTCAACAGTATCAACGGTAAAACTTCCGCCGTTATTTTTAATAAAATATTTTTGTCGTTTTCTCAATCCGACAATAATTCCGTTGTGGGGTCCGACAATAATTGTGCCGTCGTATGAATATTTCATGTTTAAAACGAATATTCCCCGACCAATCGAATATAATATGACAACTTGTATACTTTGCAAAATTATAAATATTACCCATAACTATAACATTATCTCAAATTCACACCATAATATAAAAAAATTATTTCGAGAAAATTAATTCTTTATTCATAAAATCTGGGGTTTCACAATCTCCCCTCCTTATGGAATTTCGCCCTCGAAATTTACGTACGTACCTGGTATGCCGAACAAGTGAGGATACCTTGACTTCATTTCAGATTCTAACTCTTTAGGTATAACCCTTGAGTGTTGGATACGATTCTTCTTATTCAAGATTTTAACACGAGATCTCATACGTTAAGTCATCCCCTATCTCGTCCGATTCTAAATTAATAATGTGGTTCGGGCCATCCACATATTTACGTAACATTAATACGTTAAAAACGTTATGAGAACGCGACATACTTGGCGGTAAAACGAGTCTATAAGCCACAATTCCTACTCAATCGAGGATTTCAAATGGGCCAATTAAATCGAGGGTTGAGATTTCCTCTCTTCAGCAACTCTTGATTTTAGAATAACGCCCTCTTGAACCTTCTTCTTCACATTCATCAATTCGGGTATGTAGCTTGAGCGTCTTTAACTTTATCGATTAAAGTCGATTTTACTCGTATATTCGTTATCTTCACGTGGGTCCCTAGAGTCTTTAACTCTATCTTCATCATTTGCAAGTTATACGAAATGAGTCTTTGTGTTAACAACATCGCACTTGTAAACACATACGATCTTCTACTCAACACGTCAGCAACCACGTTCGCTCTTCCACGATGATATTGAATAGTACGATCATAATCTTCAATAGCTCGAGCCAACGTCTTTGGCGCATGTTACGTTCGTTTTAGTTGAAGAAATATTTTGAGGGTTTAAGAAATGGGGTTTGTACTGGTGTCAATACAAAATTCGATTTCACGCTCTGGGGTAAGCTAAGAAGTCTTCAGGAATACGTCAAGAGATTTATTAATGATAGAAATATCATTCAAAACTGTTACTCTCATCCAAGACTTGGATAGTATGTCACATTGATACCAATTGTGACTTCTATCCCTTAACCTAGATAGCACCTCACAATGATACCTATCAACTTGTCATCGTCATTCAAGGCGTCGCCTACAGAAAGTCTGGCTTCGGTGCATTCCACACAAGGAAGTCATCAAAAAAAGGATCGGGGTTCTTTACTTATGGCTTGATATGACAATGATTGAATTTAGTGGTTTGGTTGCTTGAATTCGCATAATAGGTTGATTAGGAATATGAAAGCTAACAACCTTACGAAAAACATGATGAGTAGTTAACCAATCGTTTAAAAAAAAACCACATCAAAGGCAAGTATTTTCAAAGAGATAAGATCGACAGGTAACGTGAAAGTGTCGATTTGAATCAGCCAAGATTTATAAACAGTGGAGGTAACGAAGTTTCAACCAATAAGTCAAAGTCTAACTTCTCCGGAGTTAAATTTAAACGTTGAGCGCAAGCAAGAGAGATAAAAGAATAGGTAGAACCGGTATCTAATAAGGTATAGACTTCGCAAGAGCTTATGATTAACTTACCCGCAATAACCTCGTTTAGGTTCCTTAATAAACGCTTTCACTTAAACTATCGGCTTTGACTTGTCTGAGACATCTTTTGGCATCTCTATCCCAGCTGGACTTGACTTCGATAAAATCGAGCTAGGTGACCTTCTCTTCTAGAAATTCCCACTTCAATTATCTTGACCATTATTACCACCAAAGTGGTTACCATTCTTGGCATGATAATTTCCCCCACGATGGTTATCATTGTTCCGATGGTCGTTGCCACCGGTATGATTATTATCGTGTTGTTGGTCGTTACCATTTGGTTGAGCTGACTCAACGGTCTCATGTGCTTCATTGCTTATCTCAGCATTTTCATATGCCATTTTCAAAAAAAGTTACAAAACAAAGGTTAATTGACATGTAACATATTATCCCTATATTCTGACCGACCAATTAAATACCAAATAAACTTAGGTAGGTCATACTAGCGAAGGAATTCCCCGTCTCTCCCCTCCTAGTTCTAGTCTCACATCTTAGCCAGGGATCATATCCCTAAGCTTTGATACCAACTGTGACGCCCCCAAAATAGGGTATACATCACCCATCTTGAGTCGCCAGATACATGGTACAAAATTCAAATACAACTTACTAATACAACTGTCGTGTACAATACGACAAAACATAACTGTGAGTTTGAATACAATTATTGTCTACTAGAGATTATACAAACTCAAAAGGAGTCCTCATTACAATTATTAACACACTATTTCACAGAATAGTGAGGACTACTAATGCAATCCTTTGGACCGTCGCTCCGTTCCTCGAATAGTCCCTGCTATGTTCTCATTTCCTGAAGAGAACAGTGAAAGAAAGGGTGAGCTCAACTAGCCCAGTAAGAGATATTATGACTAAGATAATGCAGAATAAATTATCGTTAGCATTCAACAATGTTAAACTGATAAAATATAACAATATCAAGTTTAACTGTAGCAGAACAAGAAATCCATTAAAAGAGTCAAGTAGAGAATAAAATCAACTATCTTTTATGATTTAAAAGGTTTTTCATCACTTTTATCGCTGGGACTCAAATTAATAAATAATCCACATCATCGAATCACCCCTACACTACGGCCAAAGATATTCTTTAGTATCACGACCACGAATTATCCATGCACTACGGGCCAAAGATAATCGTGTTTTCATCAACGGTCCTGATCATGCCATAAAACAATTCATCTTTGCACCCTTGGCCGAAGAGAATCCATAGCCATAATCATACCAAAAACTGTCCATCAATGCACTACGGGCCAATGAGGACTTTTTCCACATCATTTGTAACATTATGGTTATGATTATACCAAATAATCCCTGGTCATAATCATACCAAGTCCATCTATACACTACAGGCCACATATGACTTTCAACATAATATAAACATGAGGATGATGACAATGATATAAGAATTCAATAAACCAAGTTCAAGAATTAATTTATCTAGGAACTGATAACGTCCAAATTGTCAACATAATATTGCTTTGTAGAGTAAAATTCAAGAATGCTCAGAAGAATATTTCCATGAAAATATACTGGATGAAGCGCAAATATCAAGGATATTCCACTAATTTCATGGAGTATAGAAGTCAAAACTTTAATCAACTGAGTATAATAAAGAATGGAATAACAAAAGAAATCACCATGCATGCGGTACATCGCATAGACAGGTTATTCCAACAGAATAATAATAACGGAACCAGGTCAGGCAAAATTCGCATCGACAGGATGTTCCAACATAATAGTAAAGAATGGAATAACAACAAAAATAACCATGCATGCGGTACTTCGCATAGATAGGTTATTCCAACAGAATACTAAATAACGAAATCAGGTCAGGTGAAATTCATACCGACAGGATGTTCTAACAGAATAATAAATGCGGAATAATAAATGATGGAACCAGGTCCGGCGTATAGCACAGACAGGATATTTCGACAGAATAATAAAGACAGAACAATAGAAGAATGTCACCAAGTATAGGGTAGCCCGTGTATACAAGTTATTCCAACAGAAAAATAAAGAAATGGAATAACAGAAGTTCTCTTCTTGAATACAAAAGAATAATATCCCTTACCGTAAAATAATACTTGATATAAGAGTAGTGAAGTAGCAGAAAACTTTTCTTCTATCTCTCTATAGTTCAGTGAATTCGTAAGAAAATAATGAAGGAATGAGCTTCTATTTATAGGAAAATGGAATGCATAGTAACTAATCCATGAACGGTCCAGATTGATTTACTTTAATCTGACGGTCCATATTTAAAGAAAAATCTTTTAAATAAAATATAATATATTCTATTTATATAAAAAGATTTTTACTATACAAACACTATGCGAGCACTATGCAAACACTATGCATAATAAAATATAATATATTCTATTTATAGAATAACTTTAATAAAGTATTCTGTTTTATATAAAAAGATTTTACTATACAAAATACTATACATAATAGAATATAATATAATCTATTTATCGAATAACTTTAATAAAGTATTCAGTTTTATATAAAAAGATGTTTCTATTTTATTACGTTAATAATACGAATAAAACAAAACTTCTAAATCAACAATAATTGAATCAAATAATGTGAGATACTATGCAGCAACTATTGTAGAAATAATTGAACAAAACTGAGTGACTTCTCACATAAATATCAATAATCAATACCTTTGCTACTATGCAACAACGCGTATTACTGTACTTTTACTACCGAGTAGTTCAACGGTAAAACTTCCGCCGTTATTTTCAATAAAATATTTTTGTCGTTTTCTCAATCCGACAATAATTCCGTTGTGCGATCCACCAATAATTGTGCCGTCGTACGAATATTTCCTATTTAAAACGAATATTCCTCGACCAATCGAATATAATATGACAACTTGCATACTTTGCAAAATTTATAAATATTACCCACAACTATAACATTATCTCAAATTCACACCATAATATAAAAAAAATTATTTCGAGAAAATTAATTTTTTATTCATAAAATCTGGGGTTTCACATCAAATATCTTGGTGATCTGCTTTAACCACTGTCTCTGCCTTAAGTGGTTTTGCCTTTCCCAAAAACTCCGGTGCTCCCAGCTCCTTGAATTGCTTAGCGGTGACCAACCGTGGGTTGCCATTGTTTCCTCCTGCATTATGAACAAGAGCCGCCTTCGCCTGATGTTGCATGAATTCTAAAAAGCTCCTAAACGTACCGTCGTTCGTCAATTGATCAGTGTTATTGTTTACAGGAGGATTATCGCCATCCTGTTGCACATTGTCCTGATTATTGATCTGTGGAGAATCAACAGTCTCTTGTGCTCCATTGTTATTCTCAACATTCTAGGATAACATTTTTAGATACTGCCACAAAACAAAGGTTAATTGACATGTAACATATTATCCCAATTTTCTGACCGACCAATTAAATACCAAATAAACTTAAGTAGGTCATACTAGCGAAGGAATTCCCCGTCTCTCCCCTCCTAGTTCTATTCTCACATCTTAGCCAGGGATCATATCCCTAAGCTTTGATACCAACTGTGAAGCCCCCAAAATAGGTATACATCACCCATCTTAAGTCGCCAAATACATGGTACATAATTCAAATACAATCTTAAATATACAACATGAGCTGTGAGTTTTAATACAAATATTGTCTTCTAGAAAGCATTAAAACTCAAAATAAGTCCTCAATACATTTATTAACATACTATTTCACAAAATAGTGAGGACTACTAATGCTATCCTCTGGACCGTCACTCCGTTCCCCGACTAGTCCCTGCTACGTTCTCATTTCCTGAAGAGAAAGTGAAAGAAATGGTGAGCTCAACTAGCCCAATAAGAAATATTATGACTAAGATAACGCAGAATAAATTATCGTTAGCCTTCAACAGTTTTAAACTGATACAATATAACAATCATCAAGTTTAACTGCAGTGGAACAAATAATCCATTAGAAGAGTCAAGTAGAGAATAAAATCTACTATCTTCTATGATTTAAAAGGTTTTTCATCACTTTTATCGCTGAGACTCAGCTTAATAAATAATTCACATCATCAAATTATCCCTACACTATAGGCCTAGGACATTCTTTAGTATCACGACCACGAATTATCCATGCACCACGGGCCAAAGATAATCATGTTTTCATCAACGGTCCTGATCATATCATAAAACAATTCATCTTTACACCCTTGGCCGAAGAGAATCCATAGCCATAATCATACCAAAAACTATCCATCAATGTACTACGGGCCAATGAGGACTTTTTCCACATCATTTGTAACATTACTGGTCATGATTATACCGAATAATCCCTGGTCATAATCATACCAAGTCCATCTATGCACTACAGGCCACATATGACTTTCAACATAATATAAACATGAGGATGATGACAATGATATAAGAATTCAATAAAACAAGTTCAAGAATTAATTTATCCAGGAACTAATAACGTCTAAATTGTCAACATGATACTTCTTGTAGAGTAAAATTCAAGAGTGCTCGGAAGAATATTTCCATGAAAAGATACTGGATGAAGCACAAATATCAAGGATATTCCACTAATTTCATGGAGTATAGAAGTCAAAACTTTAATCAGCTGAGTATAATAAAGAATGGAATAACAAAAGAAATCACTATGCATGCGGTACTTCGCATAGACATGTTATTCTAATAGAATAATAATAACGGAACCAGGCCAGACGAAATTCGCACCAACAGGATGTTCCAACAGAATAATAAAGAATGGAATAATAACATAAATCACCATGCATGCGGTTCTTCTCATAGACAGGTTATTCCAACAGAATACTAAATAACGGAACCAGGTCAGGCGTAATACGCACCGATAAGATATTCCAACAGAATAATAAATAACAGAACCATGTCCGGCGTAAAACTCACAGACATGATATTCCAATAGAATAATAAAGAATGGAACCAGGTCTAGCGTAAAACGCACAGACAAGATATTGCAATAGAATAATAAAGAATGTAATAACAACAGAAATCACCATGCATGCTGGTAGACAACACAGACAGGTTATTCCAACATAATAATAAATAATGGAACCAGGTCATGCGTAAACGCACCGACAGGATGTTCCAACAGAATAATAAATAATGGAATAACAAAAAAATTTCACCAAGTATAGGGTATCCCGCGTATATAGGTTATTCCAACAGAATAATAAAGAATGGAATAACAGAAGTTCTCTTCATGAATACAAAAGAAATAATACCCCCTACGAGTACAACAAATAATATTCCCTACTTTATAAAAGTATTCTATTTTATATAAAAAGATTTTACTATTAGCCTAATAAAACGAATAACTTTATAAAAATATTCTGTTTTATATAAAAAGTTTTTCTATTTTATTACATTAATAATACTAATAAAACAAAACTGAGTGACTTATCACGTAAACATCAATAATCAATACAGTGTGCTACTATGCAACCACGCGTATTACTGTACTTTTACTACCGAGTAGTTCAACAGTTTTAACGGTAAAACTTCCGCCGTTATTCTCATAAAAATATTTTTGTCGTTTTCTCCATCTGACAATAATTCTTTTGCAGGGTCCACAAATGACTGTACCGTTATACGGATATTTCCCGATAAAAAGAATATTCCTCGACCAATCGAATATTATACAACAACTTGTATACTTTTCAAAATTTATAAATACTACCCACAACTATAACATTATCTCAAATCCACAACATAATATTAAAAAACAATATTTCGAGAAAATTAAATCTTTATTCATAAAATCTGGGGTCTCACAATCTCCCCTCCTTATGAAAATTCGCCCTCAAAATTTACGTACGTACCTAGTATATCGAAGAGGTGAGGATACCTTGACTTCACTTCAAATTCTAACTCTTGAGGTATAACCTTTGAACGTCAAATATGATCCTTTTTATCCAAGATGTTAACACGTATCTCTTCATACGTTAAATCTTCTGCTATCTTGTCCGGTTCTAAATTAATAATGTGGTTCGGGTCGTCCACATATTTACGTAACATCGATACGTAAAAAAAATGTTCTGAACATGCAACATACTTGGCGGTAAAACGAGTCTATAGGCCACAGTTCCTACTTCATCGAGGATTTCAAATGGGCCAATTAAATCGAGGGTTGAGATTTCCTCTATTCGTTGATTCTTGTTTCTAGAATAACGCCCTCTTGAAACTTCTTCTTCACATTCATCAGCTCTGACTATGTAGCTTGAACGGCTTTAACTTTATCAATTAAAGTCGATTCTAATCGTATATTCGTTATCTTCACGTGGGTTCGTATATTCGCACTTGTAACCGCATACGATCTTCTACTAAACGCGTCAGCTACCACGTTCGCACTTCCACGATGAAATTGCATGGTACGATCGTAATCTTCAACAGCTCGAGCTAACGTCTTTGGCGCATATTACGTTTATGTTAGTTGAAGAAATATTTGAGGGTTTAAGAAATGGGTTTTATACTGGGGTCAATACAAAATTTGATTTCACGCTCTAGGGGTAGGCTAAGAAGTCTTCAAGAATACGTCAGGAAATTTATTAACAATAGAAATATCATTCAAAACTGTGACCCTCATCCAAGACTTGGATAGTATGTCACATTGATATCTATCAACTTGCCATTGTCATTCACGACATCGCCTACAGAAAGTCTGGCTTAGGTGCATTACACACAAGGAAGTCAACAACTAAAGGACCGGGGCTCTTTACTTATTGCTTTATATGACAATGATTGACTTTAGTGGTTTGGTTGCTTGAATTCGCATAACAGGTTGGTTAGGAATATGAAAGCTAACAACCTTACGAAAAGCGTGATGAGTAGTTAACCAATCGATTCCTAAAATCGCATCAAAGGTAAGTATTTTCAAAGAGACAAGATCGACACGTAACGTGAAAGTGTTGATTTGAACAAGATTTATAAACAGTGGAGGTAATGAAGGTTTCTATTAATGAAGTTTCAACCAATAAGTGAAAGTCTAACTTCTTCGGAGTTAAATTTAAATGTTGAGCGCAAGCAAGAGAGATAAAAGAATAGGTAGAACCGATATCGAATAAGGTATAGACTTCACAAGGATTTATAATTAACTAACCCGTGCTAATTTCGTTCGGGTTACTCGATTTTTTTTAAGAAGTTGCGAAAAACGCTCTTTCTGAAACCACCGACTTTGTTTTTTCCGTATCCGCTTTTGGTACCACCGTCCCAGCTGGACTTGACTTCACTATACGACAAAATCGAGCTAAATGACATTCTCTTCTTGAAATTTCCACTTCTATTATCTTGGCCATGATTACCACCGAAGCGGTTACCATTTTTGGCATGTTGATTCCCTCCATGCTTATTGTCACAGCTTTGATGGCTGTTATCACCAGTATTATCATTTTGCTGGCTGCTCTCTTTTGGTTGCGTTGACTCATTTCGCGCTCCACTAATTGAGCCCTATTTACAATATCTGAATACAAACACAGTTTATGAGAAATAAGATATTGACGTATCTCTGGCTTTAAACCTTTTAAAAACATCCGCGTCATTCTCTCTTTATTATCAACCAAGTAGGACGCAAATTGGGACAACTAGGCAAACTTGGCTTCGTACTGCGACACGGTCATGTTGTTTTGCTCCAACTTGATAAATTCCACCTCCTTCATGTGACGAATGCTTTCGGGAAAGTACTTGTCATTGAACAGCTCTTGGAACCCGATTCGGGTTCGACTCGAAAAAATATGAGCGAGACTCGGATTCGTTAATAATATGATCCAAATCTGAGCATTAAAAATCGTTCGAATAAAAATATGAGTAGAATATGAGAAAGTTTATACTCGACTCGTTTAAGATTCAAACTCTTCGAATTTTTGATTGTGATTCGATACATACTCGGTTAATACATATTCGATTAGATGTTCGATACATTCTCTTATAATATATACAGATTTAAATCAAATTAAGATAATTAGTCATTATTTTGTTTTGTTTTTAATTATAATTGTGATTTTATATTTGTAAAGTGTAATAATAAATATATTTTCTCATTTTTAAGTAAAATAAAAAATTCAATTTATAATTATATTTATTATAAAACTACTTATTATGCGGAGACTCGAATTCGAGCTTGAATTTGAAGCTCGCGAGTAGTTTGAATAAATATTCGAGTCGAGTCGGATCGAATTTGAGTACTAAATATTCGAGTCGGGTCGAATCTGAGTAGAAAATTTTAAATATAATTCGAATTCGAGCCGAATTCGAGTACGAATTTATCATTTTGAGTCGAATTTGAGTAGCTCTTTGTTCGCTCCGGTTCAACTCGTTTACACCCTTAATCATGACCAAGAATTATCCATGCACCACGGGCCAAAGATAATCATGTTTTCATCAACGGTCCTGATCATGCCATAAAACAAATCATCTTTGCACCCTTGGCCGAAGAGAAATCATAGCCATAATTATATCAAAAACTGTCCATCAATGCACTACGGGCCAATGAGGACTTTTTCCACATCCTTTGTAACATTACGGTCATGATTATACCGAATAATCCCTGGTCATAATTATATCAAGAGTATCTATGCACTACAGGCCACAGATGACTTTCAACATAATATAAACATGAGGATGATGACAATTATAAGACCCCAACTTATTATAAATAAAATTAAATTTCCTCTATTTATTATTCTAAAATAGTAAGGGTTGATTTGATTAATGTGGTTAGTTATGGGTAAAATGCGCAAATGTTTTAAATAGGCAAGTGGTTATAAAATATTCATTTTTATCGGAGAATATTCGTTTGGTCGTGGAATACTCTTACTATCGGGGAATATTCGTACGACGGCGCAGCCTTGTGTGGGCCCCATAGCGGAAAGTGAGTGGATGAAGAAAACGATAAGTTTGAGTTTTTATAAATAACGGCGTAGTTGTTACCGTTAACACTGTTGGAATACCTGGTGGTTAAAATACAGTAATACGCGTGGATGCACAGTATTTTTGAATTATTGATTCTTACGTAAGAAGGCACTACTCAATAATTGTTACAGTAATTACTGTTCAGTATTTTATTTTATTGATTCAATAATTGCTGCATTAATATTTTATATTATTGTTGTTTCAATAATTATCACTGCACAATATTTCCCATTATCAGATCAATAATTCATATTATTTGAATATTATTATTAGATAGCATTATTGGCAATGTCTAGAAAGTTCTGTCAAGGAGAGGATTGGTCACCTAATTGCGCGCCAGTAAGGAGAAATTCTTATTGGAAAGCCTCCTCTTTCTTGGGAACGGTCTGGTTGTCATAATTGTGATTCTGTAATATTATTTGTGAATAATTAATTATTGATTTATATGATGAGGAAATATTTATTTTATATGGATATAAATGATGGATATATTTATTTTTATGTGGATAAAAATAAACGAATTAATGCTGAGGTATTTTATCAGTATTTTATCGGTGTGGATGTATTAAAAATCATCCGTTTATGAATTTCGGATATTTTATGTTTGGAATTTGGAAAAACTTTCCTCTGCAAAGTTGTAGAGAATTCGATTTTAGGCAGAATGGACATAAAATTCATATTTTTCTGATAACCGGGTTATTTACTATAAATTATTGAAGTTTCAGAAAATAAAATAATTTTTATTAAATTATGGGGTGGGACCCACTTTAGTTGGTGTTAATAACATGTGGGCTGCTGGAAAAAATTCAGAATTGGCATGCTAGGCATTCAATAAAGTAGGCATGCGTGGAAGAAATAAAAGAAAATAATATATTATTATTTTAGTCTCCTATGACGTTCTAGCATTTTTCTATAAATAAACGCTTAGGTTAGAATTGAAAATCACACTAGAAACAAGTTTTTTTTTCTCTCTAGATTATTGAGCATATTTTTGTGAGTATTTAGATACTTTGAGAGTTGTTATTCAGTACAAGTTTTTGTCAGCACTATATCCGAAATTCAGTCAGAAGTACGGTTATTTTGAGGTAAGGGATGTTATTTTTTTCCGTAAATGATAGTATTTCTTTCGATATCATTATGCCAAAATATTGGTTTGAATTTTTTTTATCAAATTTGGAACTTTTTGTGTCGGAGTTACTATTCACGTATACGGCACTTGTGAGACCCCAAATTTTATGAAATAAAAGTATTCAATTTTTCTATTTTGATAAATAGTTAAATTGATAAAAGTTTAAAGTTAAGGGTAATATGTGAATTTTTTTTCAAAGTAAGCAAGTTGATATAAAATATTCGTTGTGTCGGGGAATATTCGATTAGTCGGGGAATATCCGTACGATGGTACAATCATTGGTGGACCCCACAACAAAATTATTGTCGAATTGAGAAAACGAAAAAAATATTTTTATGAAAATAACGAAGAAAGTTTTACCGTTAACTGTTGAAACACCCGGTGTTAAAAATACAGTAATAAGCGTGGTTGTATAGTAGCACACGGTATTAATTATTGATGCTTATATGATAAGTCACTCAGTTTTATTTTATTGGTATTATTAATGTAATAAAACAGAATACTTTTATAAAGTTATTCTATAAATAGAATATATTATATTTTATTATGCATAGTGTTGCATAGTGTCTGCATAGTTTTTTGCATAGTAAAATCTTTTTATATAAAACAAAATACTTTTATAATGTTATTCTATAAATAGAATATATTATATTCTATTATGCATAGTGTTGCATAATGTCTGCGTGGTATTTTGCATAGTAAAATCTTTTTATATAAAACAGAATACTTTTATAAAGTTATCTATTTTATTAGACAATAATTAGAATATATTATATTTTATTATGCATAGTGTTTGCATAGTGCCTACATATTGTTTGCATAGTAAAATCTTTTATAAAGTTATTCATTTTATTAGATTATAAATAGAATATATTATATTTTATTTAAAACATTTTACTTTAAATATGAACCGTCAGATTAAAGTAAATCAATCTGGACCGTTCATGAATTAGTTACTATGCAGTCCATTCTTCTATAAATAGAAACTCATTCATTCATTATTTCTTACGAATTCGCTGAAACTCTAGAGAGAGAAACTATAAAGAGAGTTCTTCTTCTATAGTCTTGAGCGTATTTCTTTAGAGTTTAAGAAAGCTTTGAGCGTAGTGCAAGTTTTCTTCAAGTATATTCCCGCCCTACCAGTCGCAATACTTTTCTTTTTAAGGTAGGGGATATAATTGTCGTACTCGTAAAGGATATTTTTATTATTTATTATTCTGTTGGAATAACATGTATACGCGGACTACCCTATACTTGGTGAAATTCTTCTGTTATTCCATTCTTTATTATTATGTTGGAATAACCTGTTTATGCGAAGTACCGCATACATGGTGAAATTTTTCTAATATTCCGTTCTTTATTATTCTGTCGGAATATCCTGTCTGTGCGTTTACGCCGGACCTGGTTCCATTATTTATTATTCTGTCGGAATATCCTGTATGTGCGTTTACGCCGGACATGGTTCCATTATTTATTATTCTGTCGGAATATCCTGTATGTGCGTTTACGCCGGACCTGGTTCCATTATTTATTATTCTGTTGGGAATAACATGTCGGTGCAGTCTATCGCACGCATGGTGAATCCTTCTGTTATTCCATTCTTTATTATTCTATTGGAATAACCTGTCTATGTGGATTACCACATGCACGGTGAATGATCCTTCGTATTTATACGTAAAAATGGCGATTTTTGGCGATTTTTACCAATAGTTACTGTTCAATATTTTATTTTATTGATTCGATAATTGCTGCGTTGATATTTTATATTATTATTGTTTCAATAATTGTCACTGCACAGTATTTCCCATATTATCAGATCAATAATTCATATTATTTGAATAATATTATTAGATAACATTATTGGCAATATCTAAAAAGTTCTTTCAAGGACAGGTTTGGTTACCTAATTGCGCGCCAGTAAGGAGAAATCCTTATTGGAAAGCCCCTCCTTGCTGGGAACGGCCTGGTTGTCATAATTGTGATTCTGTAATATTATTTGTGAATAATTAATTATTGATTTATATGATAAGGAAATATTTATTTGATGTGGATATAAATGATAAATTTATTTATTTTATGTGGTTAAAAATGAAGGAATTAATGCTGAAGTATTTTATCAGTATTTTATCGGAATGAAAGTATTAAAAATCATCCATTTGTGGATTTCGGATATTTTCTATTTGGAATTTAGAAAAACTCAAAGCTACAAAGTTGTAGAGAATTTGATTTCGTGTGGAATGGACATAAAATTCGTATTTTTCTGATAAGCGGGCTATTTTCTATGAATTACTTAAGTTCTGGAAAATAAAAAGATTTTTATTAAATTATGGGTGGGACCCACTTGTGTTAAAAACATGTGGTCTGCTGGGATTTTTCAAGAAGGGTTGGCTTGAATTTTCAGCAATGGTTGGCATGCGTAGGAAGAAAAGATTTATTAATATTTTATTATTTTAGTCTCCTTTGGCGTTCTAGCATTTTTCTATAAATAGGCTCTTAGGTTAGAATTGAAAATCACACCAGAAATAAGTTTTCTTTCTCTCTATATTATCGAGCGTATTTTTGTGAATATTTAGATACTTTGAGAGTTGCTATTCAGTGCAAGTTTCCTTCGGCCTTACATCCGATATTCTGAACAGAAGTATAATTATTTTGAGGTAAGGGATGTTATTTTCTTTCTAAATGATGTTATTCTTTCAATATCATTATACTGAAATATTGGTATAGATTTTATTGTGAAATTTCTATCTTTTTGTATCGGGGTTACTATTTACGTATACGACACTATTCACGAATACGACACTATTCACCGAAAAATGAAATTTTATTCTTTTTGTCCAAGATGTCTATTATGGTTACTATCTTTGATTGTATCCATATTTTGATCTTTATTTTTGAATTCTGCTTCAAAATTGGTTATTATGGAGTATTATTGAACTTGGATAAACTGTAATACGAATCCCTAATATTTGTTCTTTTATCTCACTAAATTCGTTTTCTTTAAGATATTTTTCATCATCCTCAGTCTTAAATGATTATATAATTGAATATCTTTGGCCTGTAGTGCGAAGCTGAATGATTACCTAATGAATATCTTTGGCCCGTAATGCAAAGATGAACATGTGTTGAGATGAACATGACCAACTGGTGATATAAATGAATATCTTCGGCTTGTAGTGCAAAGATGAATATTTGATTCAAGATGTATATTGATTGATGTTACAGGGATAAAATATTGATGATGGACTTTTTAATCTTAGAAGATAGTAGAATTCTTTCTCTACTTGACTCTTCTAATGGATTGCTGTTCCGCTGCAGTTGTTGATCTAAAACTTGTTGTCTATTATATTTTATCAGATTTTTCCCTGTTGAAGGGTAATGATAAATTATTGTATATTATCTTAGTCATAATATTCTTTACTAGGCTAGTTGAGCTCACCATTTTCCTTTTTGTTCTATTTTTCTTCTCAGGAGGTGAGAACATAGCAGGAACTAGCAGCGGTATGGAGTGATGGTTCAGAATAGTTGTATTATTAGTCCTCAATATTTTTTAAAATAGTGTATCAATAATTGTAATGAGGACTCCTTTTGAGTTTGTATACTCTCTATTAGAAAATAGTTGTATTCAAACTCACAGTATACGTGTTGTCGTATTTTGCACGACAATTGTATTACTGAAGTTGTATTTGTTTTTGTACCGTGTATTTGACGACTCAGAATGGGTGATGTATACCTATTTTGTGGGCGTCACAATTACTGTAACAATTATTGAGTAGTGCCTTCTTACGTAAGAATCAATAATTCAAAAAATAATGTGCAATACCGTGTAATACTGTGCAACCACGCGTATTACTGTATTTTAACCACGGGTATTCCAACAGTGTTAACGGTAACAACTACGTCGTTATTTGTAAAAACTCAAACTTGTCATTTTCTTCATTCGACCGTTTTCCGTTATGGGGCACACAAATGGCTGCGCTATCGTACGAATATTCTCCGATATCAAGCATATTCCACGACCAAACGAATATTCCTCGACAACAATGAATATTTTATAACCACTTGCTTATTTTGAAAATTTTGCATATTTCACCCACAACCAAAACATTATATCAAATTAACCCTTTATTATTAAAAATAATAATTAGAGAAAATTCAATTTTATTTATAAAAAGTTGGAGTCTTACAAATTATATTTTTTTAAAGTACAGTGACTCAATGCTTACAAGTCGACGACCACAGTGGGGTAAATGTATTATTATTTTAATCATTTTTTGCCACATAATTAATGATTTTATTTTTTATGTTGTCACATCAGAAAATAATGATTTTTTGCTTTTTTTTTTCAATGCCACGTCAGAAAATATTTGACGTCCGTCCAAGAAAGGATGGAATGCCCTGAATTTTCATTTTTAGAAAGCACAGTGGTCCAATTACATATTTTTAAAGTTAAGTGGTCAATTGCTTACAAGTCGACGACCACAGAGGGGTAAATGTATTTTTTACCGATTATAAAGTTAGCATATTTTATTAAATACATACTAATTAAATTTATCTATATATCTGGCAATAAAAAAGCAGACATATAAAGTTGTAATATATAGTATTATTTTTTAAATATTGTAATTAATAATTAAGCATGTAAGTGATAATAAAAAAATCAATACATAAAATCACAATATATATATATATATATATATAAAATTTATATCGATATTAGATATCCATTTCATGTATGGGAAGAAGGTAGTAAGGAAAGAATCTATATTTACAATGTTTTAAAATTTGGACCTGGCCGGCGGTCGAACCGGTAAAAATTGAAACCGGTCCGCTTTTTGGTTCGGTTTGGCCCATTGACCTAGTTCTGGTCAAAACTCGGGTTGACCCCGGTTAATTGACCCAGTTTACACAATTTTTAATTTATTTATTTACCCAAAAAAATTAATATTAAAATTAACCACTTTTATTATTTTTGTAACTCATCTTTATTATGTTTTAATTCATAGAAAAACTTTAAATTTTTTATTAGTTATTAATAATATTTATTTTTATATATTAATAATGTTACTAGGTCAATAACGGTTCGATCACTGGTTGGATCAATGATACATCTACTTGGTACATTTTTTGGTTCGATTAACGGTCCGGTTATGAGAACTGTAAGACCCCAGTTTTTATAAATAAAGATGAATTTTTATAATTATTATTTTTGAATATTATGGAAGAAATTTGATATAATGTTATAGTTGTGGGTAATATTTATAAATTTTGCAAAGTACACAAGTTGTTATAAAATATTCGTTTGGTCGGGGAATATTCTTTTTGTCGGGGAATATTCGTACGACAGAAAAATTATTGGTGGACCCCACAACAGAATTATTGTCGGATTGAGAAAACGACAAAAATATTTTATTAAAAATAACGGCGGAAGTTTTACCGTTGATACTGTTGAACTACTGGGTAGTAAAAGTACAGTAATACGCGTTGTTGCATAGTAGCACACGGTATTGATTATTGATATTTATGTGAGAAGTCGCTCAGTTTGATTCAATTATTGTCGATTAATAATATGAATTATTATAGCGATAATGACGTTTTGTTTTATTCGTATTATTAACGTAATAAAACGGAAACATCTTTTTATATAAAACAGAATACTTTATTAAAGTTATTTTATAAATAGAATATATTATATTTTATTTAAAAGATTTTTCTTTAAATATGGACCGTCAGATTAAAGTAAATCAATCTGGACCGTTCATGGATTAGTTACTATGCATTCCATTTTCCTATAAATAGAAGCTCATTCCTTCATTATTTTCTTACGAATTCACTGAACTCTAGAGAGAGAAACTATAGAGAGATAGAAGAAAAGCTTTCTGCTACTTAACTTTTCTTTTCCCGTATCCAGTTTCTGTTACGGTAAGGGGTGTTATTCTTTCTTATTCATGAAGAGATCTGTTGTTATTCCATTTCTTATTATTCTGTTGGAATAACCTGTATACGCGGTCTACCCTATACGTGGTGACATTCTTCTATCATTCTGTTGGAACATCCTGTCTGTGTGTTTTACACCGGACCTGGTTCCGTCTTTATTATTATTCCGTTGGAACATCCTGTCTGTGTGTTTTATACCGGACCTGGTTCCGTCTTTATTATTATGTTGGAACATCCTGTCGGTGTGAATTTCACCTGACCTGGTTCCATTATTATTATTCTGTTGGAATAACCTGTCTGTGCGGTCTATCGCATGCATGGTGATTTCTTTTGTTATTCCATTCTTTATTATACTCAGTTGGATAAAACTTTGATTTCTATACTCCATGAAATTAGTGGAATATCCTTGACATTTGCGTTTCATCCAGTATCCTTTCATGAAAATATTCTTCTGATCATTCTTGAATTTTACACCACAAAATAGTATCGTGTTGACAATTTGGACGTTAATAATTCCTGGATAAAATAATTCTTGGATAAAATAATTCTTGAACTTGTTTTATTGAATTCTTATATCATTGTCATCATCCTCTTATTTATATTTTTGAAAGTCATCTGTGGCCTGTAGAGCATGGATGGACTTGCTATGATTATGACCAGGGATTATTCGGTGTAATCATGACCGTAATGTTACAAATGATGTGGTAAAAGTCTCATTTGCCGTAGTGCATTGATGGACAGTTGTTGGCATGATCATGACCATTGATGAATACACAAATATACTTGGCCCGTAGTGCATGGAATTTGTGGTCGTGACCCTAATGAGTATCCTTGGCCGTAGTGCAGGGATGATGTGGATTATTTATTAAGCTGAGTCTCAGCGATAAAAGTGATTAAAAACTTTTTAAATCATAAAAGATAGTAGATTCTATTCTCTACTTGACTCTTTTAATGGATTGCTTGATCCGCTGCTGTTAAACTTGATGTTGTTATATTTTATCAGTTTAATACTGTTGAAGGCTAACGATAATTTATTCTGCATTATCTTAGTCATAATATTTCTTACTGGCTAGTTGAGCTCACCCTTTCTTTCACTGTTCTCTTCAGGAAATGAGAACATAGCAGGGACGAGTCGGGGAACGGAGTAATGGTCCAGAGGATAGCATTAGTAGTCCTCACTATTCTGTGAAATAGTGTGACAATAATTGTATTGAGGACTCCTTTTGAGTTTGTATGATCTCTAGTAGACAATTATTGTATTCAAACTCACAGTTGTATTTTGTCGTATTATACACGACAGTGGTATTAGTAAGTTGTATTTGAATTCTGTACCATGTATCTGACGACTCAAGATGGGTGATGTATACCTAATTTTGGGGGCGTCATAAGAACCTTGTATATTTATTTATTATTGTCTTATTTTTTCACATTCACGTAGTCACAATTCACATTTAATATATTTTTTCACATTCAAATTTACATAATCAGAATTTACATTTGATATAAAATTAGTTGACATATAAAATATTTTTCTTAATTTTTTTGGTGAGGATATGGATTACACTTTGTTTGATTTTTTAGTTAGAAATTAATAGGAAAGTAACTTCTATTTTTGAGTTATATAAGGAAAAAAATATTCTTTTTATTTTACAATTATAGATATATTCTATTCGTTCCAAATTATAAGAACATTATAAATTTTTGAAAGTCAATCAAAGACATTTTAAAACTCAAAATTGAGATGATTTATTAAAAAAACACTAAATCTTATAATGAGTAATACTTTTTAGATAGTTTGTAATAATCAACATAGTACTAAGTAAAACTAATGGAATCCATATTAATTTTGAACTTGAAAATGTCTTAAGTTGACTTAAAAAAGTCAGAAACTTTTTTTGGAGCATACTCTTCACATTTGTTAAGAGTACGTGTGGGATTACTTAGAAAATATGATTATTGATTTTGAATAATGTTTTTTTATTATAATCAGTTTTTAAAAAGTAGTGTGTGTTTAGTAAAGAAAAAGTACTTAGATTAGTAAAAAGTGAAACATGTTTGACATAAATTTTTTTACTAATAACTTATTTCAAAAATAAATTATTAAAAAATGTTTTTAAAATTAAAGAAGGGTAATGAATGAAATTATTAAAATAAATAAGGATATATTAGTAATATACTTGGTCTAACATGATTATTAGATTTGACAAATAATTAGAAATTCCAAATTAGAATTTTTGATTATTTTCATAAAAAGTGGATTAGTAAATGTCTTATGCGTTAAGGAATTAAGGCGAAACATCAATGATCTAGTGGACTATTACAACCCTTGGAGATTTCGGAGTGGAAATGGGAGCACATTATGATGAATTTTGTGGTAGGACTCCCACAACGTCAGAGGGGTTTGATACTATTTGGGTGATTCTGGATCGACTTACGAATGTACTCACTTTTTACCAATTAAAGTAAAATTTAATTGAGAACAATTAGTGAGGCTCTACATTAAGGAAAGTATTTCTCGTTACGGAGTTTCGGTGTTAATTGTGTCTGATCGAGACTCACGCTTTACATCAAATTTTTGGAAGGGTCTTCAAGAACAATTAAGAACTCAGGTAAAATTGACCACTACGTACGATAGATAGAGCAAAAGGACGATTCAAACTTTGGAGGACATATTTAGAGCTTATGTTATGGATTTCACTACAAAAAACTAGGTTATAGGTGACGGGAATAATGTCGACGGGAGAATTGTCATCGGGAGTAACCTCACTATCAACGGTCAAGCCGTCGTTAATGTATGTTGTCGGTAATGACTTGTTTTCACTCATATGGCGCCATTTTTTTCACATTCCGCGCGTGAGAAGGATGTAGGGCGACGACCTATAGCATTGGCAACGGGACTATACCATCGGTAGTAAGTCATTGGCGACGGGAATAATATTGATGGCTATGCCGTCGAGAATGAGTCCTATATAACATATCAGTTTTAATTTGTTTGCTTTTCATTTTTCTTCCCCCCTCCCTGCGCGAATCTTCTTTCCCTCTTCCTCCTGTCGTCGCCCTGGGTAGCTCGTCGTCGTCCTTCTTCCGATTACGCCGTCTCCTAGCTTTCGATTACCACTGCCGTCAAGTCCCCGTCGTCGCCTCGCATCTGTCCTCGCCACCGACAGTTCTCGCCTCAGTAAGTTTTTCCAATTCAACTTTTCCCCTAATTAACTTATGGAACCATTATAATAGCTTTGTTATCATCTCAATGTATAATAAGATTTGATTTAAGGTCTATATTATTTGATTTATTATACTGGTATTGACAGTACTTGCGTTAAGTTTGGTAAATTTTCCAAATTTTTTTCGCCAAAATCTAAAGGACAGTGCTTGTGTTTAGCTTCTTTAAATCAAAGTATGAAAACTTTTGGGCATTGTGTTATTCTTCAAATTCAAAAGTTGAGATTGTCAAGTGGGGTTTGGAGCCTGAATCCCAGGTTGGTCTTGTATTCTGTTTTCTGTTTTGTAGGATTTGTAAAAAAAAATCTTGCCTTTTCATTTTGCTTATTGTTTGATATTTTGTACATATCTGTATTATTGTTATTGTTATTTTAAAGATATTGTATTTTTTTATGTGAATTTTTTATTTTGGATATTTATTTATACATTTTTAAAGCTAACAAGAGACTTATAGTACCGTTCGAGCCAAAGATCCTGTGTATATTTAGTTGAGGATTTGGTGATGCTAATGTGAAGTTAGAAAAAAAAAATAACGATAAATTAAGAATATCATGTTAATTTATAATTCTACATTAAACAATATCTTTAATTTTAGAACATAATATAAAATAAAATGTATAACTAAATTTATGACTAAGAGAGTATTAGTTAGACTTCTTATATAAGTGACTTTGTACTGTTATTTTTAGCATTGTTTTAGTGTTTACAAAAATAACTAAATTTACGTACCATTCTGTAGCGTATTGTTATGTACATAGTATATATATATATATATATATATATATATATATATATATATATATATATATATATATATATATATATATATATATTTCTGTGTATGTGTGATGGTTAATTTCTGTGTGCTACCATCGTATGTTGAGAATATTTGTGTCCCAGGTCAATTCCGTATGCCATTACTATTTTAGTTTCTAAAATATGAATAAATGCACTCATCTCTCGTTGTGTTGTAAGCTATTCACATCTTTTGTTGTTGTATATTCAGTGTCGTATTGTGCATGCTCGATGTCTTGTTCCTTGTACATTCTAAACCCATTTTAATTTGTATACAAAATTTCAGAACTATATGAGACATATTATGTGTACTTGAGCTATTAAATTATGAGTTTTTTTAAAAATAAAGAAGCTTAACATTCAATCTAATCATATGAAGTCAAATCTCAACATGTTGTTAGACTAATTAGGTATGAATGATATTAATATCTAATCATAGTAATCAAGAGCAAATCAAAAGATGTTATGAAAAATATATCTAAATAACAAGAACGCGGAGCTACATCAATCAAAAGATAGTGATTCAACTAAATGAAAATGGTAAGTAATGTTTGTCTTGGCTCTTAAAGGAGGTTTGGAACCCAATTTGACAGTATATATACATATGACGCGTACACCACACGACGATCGTGGTGGAAGTGCAGGTCGTGGGGGCCGCATAGGTAGTGGGGCTGATGAGCATGCTGGGTCGTCAGGTATAATTAAATGTTTTGTTGGGATACATCTTATAATTTTTTATTTTATATAGTATTGACATTATATTCGTTTATATAAATAATGATTTATTTCACTACATAGGTGATCGTTGTAACAACCCGATATTTTCTATATAATTAAATCAAAAAAAATTGCGTAAAATTTTTTTAAGGATGACAATTTGTACAAGATAAGGTGTGTATGTATTTATGTGATGAATATAAAATATATTTATTACATTAATATTTACAAATAATTTTATTTTAGAATTATTGATTATTATAAATTATATTCTTTTAATAATTAATTTTATGGTGGAAATATTTTTATTAATTATTTTCCATGAAAATATGATTTTACATTATATAAATAATATATGAAATGGTTATTAGAATTATTATAATAATTAATCTATTTTAATTATATGAATTTATGTTAGATTAATTAAGTTAATTATTTTAACTTAATTGATAATGTTAAATATGTAAGAAAATCAGATACGAAATCCAAACCCTAAGTTTGGATTTTGATCAAGGAATAAGAATAATAAAATAATATTAATTATATTTTGATATTTTAGTGCTATAGATATGTACTGTATATGTGTAAACTATTAAGGGTCGGTCAATTTTAATGTATCACGACCAAACCCTTATATTAATTTGTCTAACCCTACTGTAAGACTCAAATGGGAGATCCAAGACTGTGCAATGATTGTGTGATGTGATTTATGTTGCATATTATATGATTAATTAGGTAAACCCTAATTAAAATCTAGAAACCCTAATTCGAAGGCCATTTACAACTCTATGAATTTGTTAAGTCGTTACGTAATCATGATAATGTGATTAACGACCGGTATTATTGATATTAACATTAATTAGGAAAAAACCCTGATTGTTGGAAACCCTAATCGTAAAATTAGAAACCCTAATTTTTTAAGTGAAAACTCTAAATTACTATTTTGAAACCCTAATTTCTATATTAGGTAACCCTAATGAGTAATTATAAAACCTAATTGATAATTGTAAACCCTAATTATTAATTTTAGCAAGCTTAACTATAATTAGTAAATATTTAAACTTAAAATTTTATTTTAAGTAATTAATAACCCTAATTGGTGGGGCAACCCTAATTATTAAATAATTAATACACTAATGTTCATGTATAGTGTAATTAGAAAATTAATCATAATTAGGAAACCCTAATTTCAAATTTTAAAAAACTAATTTTTTTTATTTTTTGCAAACCCTAAATTGAAAATTCTAAAAATTATTTTTAAACCCTAATGGGTTCAAACCCTAACCCAAACCCTAAACCCTAAGGGTTTGCCAAATGATAAGAATGCTAATAAATTTCCAAGCAAAAAGACTAAAATGCCTCTCTTTAATTATTTAAAGATAACTTGTGTATCTAGCCAAAATTGAAGTTGGTGAACTAAAATGTTGACTTAGCACAACCTAAATCTCCAGCACATTAGCCTATACTCCACATCCAAGTCCATCTCTCTCTAACCTACGAAATTCTAAGACATTTCAGTCACAAAATCGTGCCCCACTAGCATCCATAACAAATCACAAGATCAGAATCAAGGATCAAGGTGTAAAGAGGTAGAACCCTAATTTTAAAATCTGACTTTGATCCTTTGTTAGATGTTAATTTTTTTGTGTTAAACATGTTGGTTATTGTGATGCCTCCAAAATAGGTATACAACACCCATTCCGAGTCGTCAAATACATGGTACAGAAACAACTACAACTTTAATTATACAATTGTCGTGTAAAATATGACAACACTTAAACTGTGAGTTTAAATACAAATATTGTCATCTAGACAATATCCACACTCAAATAAGTCCTCATTACAATTATTGATACACTATTTTACAAAATACTGAGGACTACTAAAACAACTTCTAGAACCATCATTCCACACCCCGACTAGTACTCGCTACATTCTCGCCTACTGAGAAGAAAAATGGAACAAAAAGGAAAAGGGTGAGCTCAACTAGTCCAGTAAAGAACATTATGACTAAAATAATATAGAATAAATTATCGTTAGTCCCCAACAGGAAAAAATCTAATAGAATACAATAGACAACCAGTTTTAAATCAATATTCGCAGCGGAATTAATAATTCATTAGAAGTGTTAAGTAGAAAATAAAATATATTATCTTCTATATATAAATTTAAAAGTCCATCGTCAATATTTTATCCCTGTAACATCAATCAATATATATCTGGAATCAAATATTCATCTTTGCACTACAGGCCAAAGATATTCATCAGTTTGTCATGTTCATCTAAACACCTGTTCATCTTTGCACTAAGGGCCAAAGATATTCATCAGAAATCATTTATCATTACACTACAGGCCAAAGATATTCAGTAATATCATCATTTAGGACTGAGGATGATGAAAAATATTTTAAAGAAAACGAATCCAGTGAGACAAGAGAACAAATATTAGGGATTTGTATTACAGTTTTATCCAAGTTCAATAATACTCCATAATAACCAACTTTGAAGCATAATTCAAAAATAAAGATCAAAACATTGATACAATCAAATATAGTAACCATAATAGACATCTTGGACAAAAAGAAGAAAATTTCATTTTTCAGTGAATAGTGCTGTGACGCCCCCAAAATAGGTATACATCACCTATTCTGAGTCGCCAAATACATGGTACAGAATACAAATACAACTTAATTATAAAACTATCGTGTAAAGTACGACAAAACATAAGCTATAATTTTTAATACAAATATTGTCGTCTAGACAATATACAAACTCAAATTCACTATTATTACATTTATTTTCCACTATTTCACTGAATAGTGAGGACTACTAATGCTATCATCTGGTCCGTTACTCCATTCCCCGTCTAGTCTCTGCTACGTTCTCATTTCCTGAAGAGAACAATAAAAGTAAAAGTGTGAGCTTAACTAGCCCAGTAGGAAATATTATGACTAAGATAATGCAGAATATATTATCGTTAGCCTTCAACAGTGTTAAACTGATACAATATAACAACCATCAAGTTTAACTGCAGTGGAACAAGCAATCCATTAAAAGTACGACAAAACATAAGCTATGAGTTTTAATACAAATATTGTCGTCTAGACAATATACAAACTCAAATTCAATATTATTACATTTATTTTCCACTATTTCACTGAATAGTGAAGACTACTAATGCTATCATCTGGTCCGTCACTCCATTCCTCGACTAGTCCCTGCTACGTTCTCATTTCCTAAAGAGAACAATAAAAGTAAAAGGGTGAGCTCAACTAGCCCAGTAGTAAATATTATGACTAAGATAATGCAGAATATATTATCGTTAGCCTTCAACAGTGTTAAACTGATACAATATAACAACCATCAAGTTTAACTGCAGTGGAACAAGCAATCCATTAAAAGAGTCAAGTAGAGAATAAAATCTACTATCTTTTATGATTTAGAAGGTTTTTCATCACTTTTATCGCCGGGACTCAGCTTAATAAATAATACTCATCATCGAATCACCCCTGCACTACGACCAAGGATATTCTTTAGTATCACGACCATAATTATCCATGCACTACGAGCCAAGAATATTTGTGTATTCAATAATGGTAATGATCATGCCAACAACTGTCCATCAATTTACTATGGGCCAATGAAGACTTTTACCACATCATTTGTAACATTATGGTCATGATTACACCTAATAATCTCTGGTCATAATCATACCAAATCCATTTATGTACTACAGGCCACAGATGACTTTCAAAAAAATATAAACATGAGGATGATGACAATGATATAAGAATTCAATAAAACAAGTTCAAGAATTAATTTATACAGGAACTAATAATGTCCAAATTGTCAACATGATACTACTTTGTAGAGTAAAATTCAAGAATGCTCAGAAGAATATTTTAATGAAAAGATACTGGATGAAGCGCAAATATCAAGGATATTCCACTAATTTCATGGAGTATAGAAGTCAAAACTTTAACCAACTGAGTATAACAAGGAATGAAATAACAAAAGAAATCACCAGGCATGCGATAGACCGCATAGGTAGGTTATTCCAACAGAATAATAAATAACGGAATCAGGTCCGGTGTGAAACGCACAGACAAGATATTCTAACAAAATAATAAAGACGGAATCAGGTCCGACGTAAAACGCATAGACATGATATTCTAACAGAATAATAAAGACAGAATCAGGTCCGGCGTAAAACACACAGACAAGATATTCCAACAGAATAATAAAGACGAAACCAGGTCCGGCATAAAATACACAGACAGGATGTTCCAACAGAATGATAAAGAATAGAACAACAGAAGAATTTCATCAAGTATAGGGTAGCCCGTGTATACAGGTTATTCCAATAGAATAATAAAGAATGGAATAATAGAAGTTCTCTTTATGGATAAGAAAGAAATAAAACTCCCTACCTTAGAAAAACTGGATAATGGAATAGTGAGGTAGCAGACTTCTCTTTTTCTTTCTATAATTTTGCTCTATAATAATCGCTCTAAAGCTTTTGTGAATTGGTGAGAAATGAAGGAAGAATGAGATTCTATTTATAGAAAAATATAGTTTCAATAATTGCACGTTTTGGGGCTTAAAAAATTACAGTACAATACCTCTAACTCTTCCTTTATTTTTAATTTAGTCATGGAAGTATTATCAAAATTGCACCACCTCCCCTAATAGTAAATAATGTGATTCAATAGTAAATTATGTGAATCAATAGTTCTAGATATGTGAAAATACGAATTACAGTATAATACCTCCATCTATACCTCCATTTTTAACTTAGTCATACAAGTATTATCAATCTTGCACCAACTCCCCTAATAGTAACAAAAATGTGAAACAATAGTATACACATGTGAATAAATAGTTATAATTATGTGAAATAATAACAATCAATTGCTCATTTATCCGGTTAAATACCCGATTGGTCAATATAACCTCCAAACAACAATTATTATTGAAATAATTATTGATTTTCATTAACACAAATAATTCCAACACAATGAAACCATTTTTATCAAAAATATAAATTTTGAAATTTCAAAGTTTGACTTTTCTCGAAAAAGTCAACTGTTGACTTTTTGACCAAATAGTGAATTCCAGAAAATTTTGTGTTTATAGACTATTTTTACTAATTTCATTATTCCAGACTCAAATATCACGTCCGCGTCTCCAAATTCAACTCCGAACACAACTTCAATTTTAATAACATTCATCATTAATATTATAACTCACAATATTTATCAACCAGGTCGTTCCCAGGAAAGAGGGGGCTTTCCAATAAGGATTTCTCCCTATTGGCGCGCAATTAGGTGACCAAACCTCTCCTTGACAGAAATTCTAAACATTGTAAATATTAAAATTTAATAATATGAATAACTTTGTCGTCTCAATTATTGATTTAATAAAATAACATATTATGCAGATGATACTATGACAATAATCGAATCAATAATATGAGAGATATGATGCAGTAATTACTGTAGCAATAATTGAGTATAACTGAGTGACTTCTCACGTAAGCATTAATAATCAATACCGTGTGCTACTGCTACTATGAAACCACACGTATTACTATACTTTTACTACCGAGTAGTTCAACAGTTAACGGTAAAACTTCCGCCGTTATTTTCATAAAGTATTTTTGTCGTTTTCTCAATCCGACAATAATTCCGTTGTGGGGGTCCACAAATGATAGTGTCGTTGTACGAATATTCCCTGTTAAAACGAATATTCCCCGACCAATCGAATATTATATAACAACTTTCGTACTTTGCAAAATTTGTAAATATTACCCACAACTATAACATTATATCAAATCCACACCATAATATTCAAAAATATATTTCGAGAAAATTTAATCTTTATTCAAAAAATTGGGGTCTTACAACCTCCGCTTCTTATGAAATTTCATTTTCGAAATTAGGGTGCGTACCTGGTATGTCGAAGTGGTAAGGATATCTTGATTTCATCTCAGATTCTAACTCCCAGGTCATTTCTTCCACATCGTGGTTTCTCCGTAAAACTTTGACTTGAGGTATAACCTTGGAGCGTAGAATATGATCCTTTTTATCCAAGATTTAAATAGGTAACTCTTCATACGTTAAATATTCCTCTATCTCGTCTGGTTCTAACTCAATAATGTGGTTCGGGTCTTTCACATATTTACGTAACATGGATATGTCAAAAACGTTATGAACACGAGACATATTTAGCGATAACGCAAGTCTATAGGCCACAGTTCTTACTCGATCGAGGATTAAAAATGGGCCAATGAATCGAGAATTGAGCTTTCCTCTCTTTCCAAATCTCGTAACTCCCTTCCATGGAGCAACAAGTAATAACAAATGATCTCCAATATTGAATTCCACGTTCTTTCGATGAAGATCAGCATAACTCTTTTGTCGATCTTGTGAGGTTTTTATACGTTGTCAGATCGTTTGAATATTTTTCGTAGTCATACATACCAACTCCGGTCCCAACAACGTTGCTTCACCCACCTCATCCCAGCATACTGGAGAATGACACTTTCTTCCATATAACGCCTCAAATGGTGACATACTAATACTTGCTTGATAATTGTTGTTGTAGGAAAACTCCACCAATGGTAGGAACTTATCCCAACTTCCCTTGAAGTCAAGGACACAGAGTCTTAATAGATCTTCAAGAGTTTGAATGGTCCTCTCCGACTGCCCATCCGTTTGAGGATGATATACCGAGCTAAATCGTAAATCCGTGCCCATAGCTTTTTGCAAACTAACCCAAAATCTTGAAGTGAATCTTGGGTCTCGATCAAAAACTATGGATACTGGCATACCATGAAGTCTTACAATCTCATTTATGTATATACAAGCAAGACTTTCAAGTGTATAAGATTCTCGTATAGGTAGGAAATGAGCAGACTTGGTCAATCTATCAACAGTGACCCAAATTGCATCTATGCCTTGAAAAACCTTGGGAAGACCAGTAACGAAATCCATAGTAATGTGTTCCCACTTCCATTCTGGAATTTCAAGTGGTTGCAATGGAACTTTTGGTACTTGATGCTCCGTCTTGACTCGTTGACAAGTTAAACACCTTGTGATAAACTCTGCTATCTCTCTCTTCATATTGCTCCACCAAAATGTATGTCGAAGATAAAGATACATTTTGGTACTCCCAGGATGGATTGCAAACGGTGTGTTGTTCGCCTCCATCATGATTTTATACTTTAAATCAAGGTTGTTAGGAACACAAAGTCTGGAGTTGACTCGAAGTATTCCTTCCTCATTGATTCTTGCTTCCGGCATAGCACCTTCTTGCACTTTCTTCTTCATACGCATTAGCTCCAGGTCTGTAGCTTGAGCAGCTTTAACTTTATCGATTAAAGTCGGTTCTACTCGTATATTTGCCATCATTATGTTGGTCACTGGAGTCTTTATCTCTAACTCCATCCTTTGCAAGTCATACAAAATGGGCCTTTGCGTTGACAATATTGCACTCGTACCCGTATATGATCTTCTACTAAGTGCGTCAGCTACCACGTTTGCTTTTCCAGGATGGTATTGGATGGTATAATCATAATCTTTCAATAGTTCAAGCCAACGTCGTTGTCGCATGTTGAGTTCCTTTTGGGTGAAGAAATATTTGAGGCTTTTATGATCCGTGTAGATCTCCACCTTCTCTCCATACAGGTAATGCCTCCAAATCTTAAGCGCAAAAATGATAGCTGCCAACTCTAGATCATGAGTAGGGTAATTCCTCTCATATTCTTTGAGTTGTCGTGAGGCATAGGCTATGACTTTTCCATGTTGCAAAAGAACACATCCCAACCCTTTGCCCGAAGCATCACTGTAGATGACAAATTCCTTTGAGCCAGATGGTATTGTCAGAACAGGTGCTGAAATGAGTCTCCTCTTGAGTTTTTGAAAATTCTTCTCACATTCTTCGCTCCAACCGAACTTTATATCTTTCCAAGTCAGCTGAGTCAATGGAGTAGCAATTCGAGAAAATCCTTCCACGAATCTCCGATAATAACCAGCTAAACCGAGAAAGCTACGTACTTCGGTCACTGATTTAGGTTGCTCCCAGCTTTGAATAGCTTCAATCTTTGCCGGGTCAACAAATATCCCATGATTTGATATCACGTGCCCAAGGAATGTAACTTCCTCAAGCCAGAACTCTCATTTCTTCAACTTGGCATATAGCTTGTTTTCACGAAGCTTTTGGAGTATCAGCCTCAAGTGTTGCTCATGATCTTCATGGCTTTTGGAATATATGAGGATGTCGTCAATAAAGACGACCACAAAATGATCCAAATATTCCTTGAATACTCGGTTCATCATATCCATGAAGGCAGCAGGAGCATTAGTCAATCCAAAAAGCATGACTAAGAATTCATAATGCCCGTACCGAGTTCTAAAGGCAGTCTTTGGAATATCCTCAGTTTTAACCTTTAGCTGATGATATCCAAAACGAAGATCGATCTTTGAAAAAAATTATGCTCCTTGTAACTGATCAAATAGGTTATCAATATGTGGCAATGGATACCTATTTTTGATGGTGACATGATTCAACTCCCGATAATCAATACAAAGTTGCATACTCCTATCTTTCTTCTTCACGAATAGAACAGGAGCACCCCAAGGAGACGTACTAGGACGAATGAAACCAATGTCTAACAATTCCAGCAATTGGGTCTTTAACTCCTGAAGTTCAATAGGAGCCATTCGATATGGGGCTTTGGAAATGGGTTTTGTACCGGGTTCAAGGTCGATACAAAATTCAACTACACGCTATGGGGGTAGGCCAGGAAGTTCTTCAGGGAATACGTCAGGAAATTTATTAATAATAGAAATATCCTTCAAATCTAACGTATTTTTGTTTAAATCCGTGACATGAGCTAAGAAAGCTTGACATCCGTTTTTCAATAAACGAATAGCTTTATGGCTTGAGATGACCGCGATTGATTTTAATGGTTTAGCCGCTTGAATTCGCATAATAGGTTTATTAGGAATATGAAAGCTAACAACCTTAAGAAAATAATTAATTTTAGCATGATGAGTAGTTAACCAATCAATCCCTAGAATCACGTCAAATGCAAGTATTTTTAAGGAGATAAGATCGACAGGTAACGTGCGGTTACCGATTTGAATCAAACAAGACTTATAAACAGTGGATGTAATGAAGGTTTCTCCTAATGGAGTTTCAACAGATAAGTCAAAGTCTAATTTCTCCAGAGTCAAATTTAAACGTTGAGCACAATTAGGAGAAATAAAAGAATGGGTAGAACCGGTATCAAATAAGGTATAGACTTCACTAGAGTTTATGATAAGCTTACCCGTGATAACCTCGTTTGGGTTCCTTGCTTTCTGGGAGGTCACAACAAATGCTCTCCTTTGCACCTCCGACTTTGACTTTTATGGGATGGCCTTTGGTGCCTCCATCCTAGCTGAACTTGTCTTCGATGAACGATAAAATGGGGCTAGGTGACCTTCTCTTCCACAATTATAAAACGCTTTGGATGGCATCGCGCTGTTTGGACTGATATGTCCCTCCCCTCCGCATTTGAAGCATATGATAGGTGGTCGTTCTCCTTCCTTAACCACGGTTGCTGGTGTTGACGTCTTTCCATCATTGTTGAATCTCCTTTTCTTGAAATATCCATTTTTATTGTCATGGCCATGATTACCACCGAAGTGGTTACCATTTTTGGCATGTAGATTCCCTCCACGTTTGTTGTCACTGCTTCGATGACTGTTACCACTGGTATTTTCATTCTGCCGGCTGCTTTCTCTTGGTTGCGTTGACTCGTTATCGCGCTCCAACAACTGAGCCCTATTTACAACATCTGAATACAAACACAGTTTATGAGAAATAAGATATTGTCGTATCTCCGATTTCAAACCTCTTAAAAACATTCGGGTCATTCGCTCCTCATTATCAACCAAATGGGATGCAAACCGGGATAACTCCATAAATTTAGCCTCGTATTGCGACACGGTCATATTGTTTTGTTTCAACTTGATAAACTCTACCTCCTTCATGTGACGAATACTTTAGAGAAAGTACTTATCGTTGAACAGCTCTTGGAACTTCTCCCAAGACATCTTGAGTGCGTCAGGCTGGGTACGTTTTACAGATTCCCACCAGTAATCTGCCTCTTCACGCAACATAAAGGTGGCGAAGGGAACCTTTTATTCCTCGGAGCATCCCAAGACATCAAATATTTTGGTTATCTGATTTATCCATGCTTCCGCCTTAAGTGGTTTTGGCTCTCCAATAAACGCTGGTGGTCCCAGCTCCTTGAACTATTTGGCGGTGACCGTCCGAGAGTTGCCAGTGTTTCCACCTGTATTTTGGACAGGAGCCATTCTCGCCTGATGTTGCATGAATTTCATGAAGCCTCGGAACATTCCATCGTTTATCATTTGGACAATGTTGTTGTTTGCATGAGGATTGTCGCCTTCCCGATGCACATTATCTTGGTTATTGATCTGTGGAGACTCAACGGTCTCCTGTGCTCCATTGATGTTCTCAACATTCTCGGATGCCATTTTCAAATACTATCACAAAACAAGGGTTAATTGACATGAAACATATTATCCCTACACTCTGACTGACCAATTAAATACCAAATAAACTTAGGTAGGTCATAGTAGCGAAGGAATTTCCCGTCTCTCCCCTTCTAGTTCTAGTCTCACATCTTAGTCAGGGATCATATCCCTAAGCTTTGATACCAACAGTGACGCCCCCAAAATAGGTATACATCACCTATTCTGAGTCACCAAATACATGGTACAGAATACAAATACAACTTAATTATACAACTGTCGTGTAAAGTACGACAAAACATAAGCTGTGAGTTTTAATACAAATATTGTCGTCTAGACAATATACAAACTCAAATTCAATATTACTACATTTATTTTCCACTATTTCACTGAATAGTGAGGACTACTAATGCTATCATCTAGTCCGTCACTCCGTTCCCGACTAGTCCCTGCTACGTTCTCATTTCCTGAAGAGAACAATAAAAGTAAAAGGGTGAGCTCAACTAGCCCAGTAGGAAATATTATAACTAAGATAATGCAGAATATATTATCGTTAGCCTTCAACAGTGTTAAACTGATACAATATAACAACCATCAAGTTTAACTACAGCGGAATAAGCAATCCATTAAAAGAGTCAAGTAGAGAATAAAATCTACTATCTTTTATGATTTAGAAGGTTTTTTTTATCACTTTTATCGTTGGGACTCGGCTTAATAAATAATCCACATCATCGAATCACCCCTGCACTACGGCTAAGGATATTCTTTAGTATCACGACCATAATTATCCATGCACTACGGGCCAAGAATATTTGTGTTTTCAATAATGGTCATGATCATGCCAACAACTGTCCATCAATGCATTATGGGCCAATGGGGACTTTTACCACATCATTTGTAACATTACGGTCATGATTACACCGAATAATCCCTGGTCATAATCATACCAAGTTCATCTATGCACTACAGGCCATAGATGACTTTCAATAAAATATAAACATGAGGATGATGACAACGATATAAGAATTCAATAAAACAAGTTCAAGAATTAATTTATACAGGAACTAATAATGTTCAAATTGTCAATATGATACATAATTCAAATACAATCTTAAATATACAACATGAGCTGTGAGTTTTAATACAAATATTGTCTTCTAGAAAGCATTAAAACTCAAAATAAGTCCTCAATACATTTATTAACATACTATTTCACAAAATAGTGAGGACTACTAATGCTATCCTCTGGACCGTCACTCCGTTCCCCGACTAGTCCCTGCTACGTTCTCATTTCCTGAAGAGAAAGTGAAAGAAATGGTGAGCTCAACTAGCCCAATAAGAAATATTATGACTAAGATAACGCAGAATAAATTATCGTTAGCCTTCAACAGTTTTAAACTGATACAATATAACAATCATCAAGTTTAACTGCAGTGGAACAAATAATCCATTAGAAGAGTCAAGTAGAGAATAAAATCTACTATCTTCTATGATTTAAAAGGTTTTTCATCACTTTTATCGCTGAGACTCAGCTTAATAAATAATCCACATCATCAAATTATCCCTACACTATAGGCCTAGGACATTCTTTAGTATCACGACCACGAATTATCCATGCACCACGGGCCAAAGATAATCATGTTTTCATCAACGGTCCTGATCATATCATAAAACAATTCATCTTTACACCCTTGGCCGAAGAGAATCCATAGCCATAATCATACCAAAAACTATCCATCAATGTACTACGGGCCAATGAGGACTTTTTCCACATCATTTGTAACATTACGGTCATGATTATACCGAATAATCCCTGGTCATAATCATACCAAGTCCATCTATGCACTACAGGCCACATATGACTTTCAACATAATATAAACATGAGGATGATGACAATGATATAAGAATTCAATAAAACAAGTTCAAGAATTAATTTATCCAGGAACTAATAACGTCTAAATTGTCAACATGATACTTCTTGTAGAGTAAAATTCAAGAGTGCTCGGAAGAATATTTCCATGAAAAGATACTGGATGAAGCACAAATATCAAGGATATTCCACTAATTTCATGGAGTATAGAAGTCAAAACTTTAATCAGCTGAGTATAATAAAGAATGGAATAACAAAAGAAATCACTATGCATGCGGTACTTCGCATAGACATGTTATTCTAATAGAATAATAATAACGGAACCAGGCCAGACGAAATTCGCACCAACAGGATGTTCCAACAGAATAATAAAGAATGGAATAATAACATAAATCACCATGCATGCGGTTCTTCTCATAGACAGGTTATTCCAACAGAATACTAAATAACGGAACCAGGTCAGGCGTAATACGCACCGATAAGATATTCCAACAGAATAATAAATAACAGAACCATGTCCGGCGTAAAACTCACAGACATGATATTCCAATAGAATAATAAAGAATGGAACCAGGTCTAGCGTAAAACGCACAGACAAGATATTGCAATAGAATAATAAAGAATGTAATAACAACAGAAATCACCATGCATGCGGTAGACAACACAGACAGGTTATTCCAACATAATAATAAATAATGGAACCAGGTCATGCGTAAACGCACCGACAGGATGTTCCAACAGAATAATAAATAATGGAATAACAAAAAAATTTCACCAAGTATAGGGTATCCCGCGTATATAGGTTATTCCAACAGAATAATAAAGAATGGAATAACAGAAGTTCTCTTCATGAATACAAAAGAAATAATACCCCCTACGAGTACAACAAATAATATTCCCTACTTTATAAAAGTATTCTATTTTATATAAAAAGATTTTACTATTAGCCTAATAAAACGAATAACTTTATAAAAATATTCTGTTTTATATAAAAAGTTTTTCTATTTTATTACATTAATAATACTAATAAAACAAAACTGAGTGACTTATCACGTAAACATCAATAATCAATACAGTGTGCTACTATGCAACCACGCGTATTACTGTACTTTTACTACCGAGTAGTTCAACAGTTTTAACGGTAAAACTTCCGCCGTTATTCTCATAAAAATATTTTTGTCGTTTTCTCCATCTGACAATAATTCTTTTGCAGGGTCCACAAATGACTGTACCGTTATACGGATATTTCCCGATAAAAAGAATATTCCTCGACCAATCGAATATTATACAACAACTTGTATACTTTTCAAAATTTATAAATACTACCCACAACTATAACATTATCTCAAATCCACAACATAATATTAAAAAACAATATTTCGAGAAAATTAAATCTTTATTCATAAAATCTGGGGTCTCACAATCTCCCCTCCTTATGAAAATTCGCCCTCAAAATTTACGTACGTACCTAGTATATCGAAGAGGTGAGGATACCTTGACTTCACTTCAAATTCTAACTCTTGAGGTATAACCTTTGAACGTCAAATATGATCCTTTTTATCCAAGATGTTAACACGTATCTCTTCATACGTTAAATCTTCTGCTATCTTGTCCGGTTCTAAATTAATAATGTGGTTCGGGTCGTCCACATATTTACGTAACATCGATACGTAAAAAAAATGTTCTGAACATGCAACATACTTGGCGGTAAAACGAGTCTATAGGCCACAGTTCCTACTTCATCGAGGATTTCAAATGGGCCAATTAAATCGAGGGTTGAGATTTCCTCTATTCGTTGATTCTTGTTTCTAGAATAACGCCCTCTTGAAACTTCTTCTTCACATTCATCAGCTCTGACTATGTAGCTTGAACGGCTTTAACTTTATCAATTAAAGTCGATTCTAATCGTATATTCGTTATCTTCACGTGGGTTCGTATATTCGCACTTGTAACCGCATACGATCTTCTACTAAACGCGTCAGCTACCACGTTCGCACTTCCACGATGAAATTGCATGGTACGATCGTAATCTTCAACAGCTCGAGCTAACGTCTTTGGCGCATATTACGTTTATGTTAGTTGAAGAAATATTTGAGGGTTTAAGAAATGGGTTTTATACTGGGGTCAATACAAAATTTGATTTCACGCTCTAGGGGTAGGCTAAGAAGTCTTCAAGAATACGTCAGGAAATTTATTAACAATAGAAATATCATTCAAAACTGTGACCCTCATCCAAGACTTGGATAGTATGTCACATTGATATCTATCAACTTGCCATTGTCATTCACGACATCGCCTACAGAAAGTCTGGCTTAGGTGCATTACACACAAGGAAGTCAACAACTAAAGGACCGGGGCTCTTTACTTATTGCTTTATATGACAATGATTGACTTTAGTGGTTTGGTTGCTTGAATTCGCATAACAGGTTGGTTAGGAATATGAAAGCTAACAACCTTACGAAAAGCGTGATGAGTAGTTAACCAATCGATTCCTAAAATCGCATCAAAGGTAAGTATTTTCAAAGAGACAAGATCGACACGTAACGTGAAAGTGTTGATTTGAACAAGATTTATAAACAGTGGAGGTAATGAAGGTTTCTATTAATGAAGTTTCAACCAATAAGTGAAAGTCTAACTTCTTCGGAGTTAAATTTAAATGTTGAGCGCAAGCAAGAGAGATAAAAGAATAGGTAGAACCGATATCGAATAAGGTATAGACTTCACAAGGATTTATAATTAACTAACCCGTGCTAATTTCGTTCGGGTTACTCGATTTTTTTTAAGAAGTTGCGAAAAACGCTCTTTCTGAAACCACCGACTTTGTTTTTTCCGTATCCGCTTTTGGTACCACCGTCCCAGCTGGACTTGACTTCACTATACGACAAAATCGAGCTAAATGACATTCTCTTCTTGAAATTTCCACTTCTATTATCTTGGCCATGATTACCACCGAAGCGGTTACCATTTTTGGCATGTTGATTCCCTCCATGCTTATTGTCACAGCTTTGATGGCTGTTATCACCAGTATTATCATTTTGCTGGCTGCTCTCTTTTGGTTGCGTTGACTCATTTCGCGCTCCACTAATTGAGCCCTATTTACAATATCTGAATACAAACACAGTTTATGAGAAATAAGATATTGACGTATCTCTGGCTTTAAACCTTTTAAAAACATCCGCGTCATTCTCTCTTTATTATCAACCAAGTAGGACGCAAATTGGGACAACTAGGCAAACTTGGCTTCGTACTGCGACACGGTCATGTTGTTTTGCTCCAACTTGATAAATTCCACCTCCTTCATGTGACGAATGCTTTCGGGAAAGTACTTGTCATTGAACAGCTCTTGGAACCCGATTCGGGTTCGACTCGAAAAAATATGAGCGAGACTCGGATTCGTTAATAATATGATCCAAATCTGAGCATTAAAAATCGTTCGAATAAAAATATGAGTAGAATATGAGAAAGTTTATACTCGACTCGTTTAAGATTCAAACTCTTCGAATTTTTGATTGTGATTCGATACATACTCGGTTAATACATATTCGATTAGATGTTCGATACATTCTCTTATAATATATACAGATTTAAATCAAATTAAGATAATTAGTCATTATTTTGTTTTGTTTTTAATTATAATTGTGATTTTATATTTGTAAAGTGTAATAATAAATATATTTTCTCATTTTTAAGTAAAATAAAAAATTCAATTTATAATTATATTTATTATAAAACTACTTATTATGCGGAGACTCGAATTCGAGCTTGAATTTGAAGCTCGCGAGTAGTTTGAATAAATATTCGAGTCGAGTCGGATCGAATTTGAGTACTAAATATTCGAGTCGGGTCGAATCTGAGTAGAAAATTTTAAATATAATTCGAATTCGAGCCGAATTCGAGTACGAATTTATCATTTTGAGTCGAATTTGAGTAGCTCTTTGTTCGCTCCGGTTCAACTCGTTTACACCCTTAATCATGACCAAGAATTATCCATGCACCACGGGCCAAAGATAATCATGTTTTCATCAACGGTCCTGATCATGCCATAAAACAAATCATCTTTGCACCCTTGGCCGAAGAGAAATCATAGCCATAATTATATCAAAAACTGTCCATCAATGCACTACGGGCCAATGAGGACTTTTTCCACATCCTTTGTAACATTACGGTCATGATTATACCGAATAATCCCTGGTCATAATTATATCAAGAGTATCTATGCACTACAGGCCACAGATGACTTTCAACATAATATAAACATGAGGATGATGACAATTATAAGACCCCAACTTATTATAAATAAAATTAAATTTCCTCTATTTATTATTCTAAAATAGTAAGGGTTGATTTGATTAATGTGGTTAGTTATGGGTAAAATGCGCAAATGTTTTAAATAGGCAAGTGGTTATAAAATATTCATTTTTATCGGAGAATATTCGTTTGGTCGTGGAATACTCTTACTATCGGGGAATATTCGTACGACGGCGCAGCCTTGTGTGGGCCCCATAGCGGAAAGTGAGTGGATGAAGAAAACGATAAGTTTGAGTTTTTATAAATAACGGCGTAGTTGTTACCGTTAACACTGTTGGAATACCTGGTGGTTAAAATACAGTAATACGCGTGGATGCACAGTATTTTTGAATTATTGATTCTTACGTAAGAAGGCACTACTCAATAATTGTTACAGTAATTACTGTTCAGTATTTTATTTTATTGATTCAATAATTGCTGCATTAATATTTTATATTATTGTTGTTTCAATAATTATCACTGCACAATATTTCCCATTATCAGATCAATAATTCATATTATTTGAATATTATTATTAGATAGCATTATTGGCAATGTCTAGAAAGTTCTGTCAAGGAGAGGATTGGTCACCTAATTGCGCGCCAGTAAGGAGAAATTCTTATTGGAAAGCCTCCTCTTTCTTGGGAACGGTCTGGTTGTCATAATTGTGATTCTGTAATATTATTTGTGAATAATTAATTATTGATTTATATGATGAGGAAATATTTATTTTATATGGATATAAATGATGGATATATTTATTTTTATGTGGATAAAAATAAACGAATTAATGCTGAGGTATTTTATCAGTATTTTATCGGTGTGGATGTATTAAAAATCATCCGTTTATGAATTTCGGATATTTTATGTTTGGAATTTGGAAAAACTTTCCTCTGCAAAGTTGTAGAGAATTCGATTTTAGGCAGAATGGACATAAAATTCATATTTTTCTGATAACCGGGTTATTTACTATAAATTATTGAAGTTTCAGAAAATAAAATAATTTTTATTAAATTATGGGGTGGGACCCACTTTAGTTGGTGTTAATAACATGTGGGCTGCTGGAAAAAATTCAGAATTGGCATGCTAGGCATTCAATAAAGTAGGCATGCGTGGAAGAAATAAAAGAAAATAATATATTATTATTTTAGTCTCCTATGACGTTCTAGCATTTTCCTATAAATAAACGCTTAGGTTAGAATTGAAAATCACACTAGAAACAAGTTTTTTTTCTCTCTAGATTATTGAGCATATTTTTGTGAGTATTTAGATACTTTGAGAGTTGTTATTCAGTACAAGTTTTTGTCAGCACTATATCCGAAATTCAGTCAGAAGTACGGTTATTTTGAGGTAAGGGATGTTATTTTTTTCCGTAAATGATAGTATTTCTTTCGATATCATTATGCCAAAATATTGGTTTGAATTTTTTTTATCAAATTTGGAACTTTTTGTGTCGGAGTTACTATTCACGTATACGGCACTTGTGAGACCCCAAATTTTATGAAATAAAAGTATTCAATTTTTCTATTTTGATAAATAGTTAAATTGATAAAAGTTTAAAGTTAAGGGTAATATGTGAATTTTTTTTCAAAGTAAGCAAGTTGATATAAAATATTCGTTGTGTCGGGGAATATTCGATTAGTCGGGGAATATCCGTACGATGGTACAATCATTGGTGGACCCCACAACAAAATTATTGTCGAATTGAGAAAACGAAAAAAATATTTTTATGAAAATAACGAAGAAAGTTTTACCGTTAACTGTTGAAACACCCGGTGTTAAAAATACAGTAATAAGCGTGGTTGTATAGTAGCACACGGTATTAATTATTGATGCTTATATGATAAGTCACTCAGTTTTATTTTATTGGTATTATTAATGTAATAAAACAGAATACTTTTATAAAGTTATTCTATAAATAGAATATATTATATTTTATTATGCATAGTGTTGCATAGTGTCTGCATAGTTTTTTGCATAGTAAAATCTTTTTATATAAAACAAAATACTTTTATAATGTTATTCTATAAATAGAATATATTATATTCTATTATGCATAGTGTTGCATAATGTCTGCGTGGTATTTTGCATAGTAAAATCTTTTTATATAAAACAGAATACTTTTATAAAGTTATCTATTTTATTAGACAATAATTAGAATATATTATATTTTATTATGCATAGTGTTTGCATAGTGCCTACATATTGTTTGCATAGTAAAATCTTTTATAAAGTTATTCATTTTATTAGATTATAAATAGAATATATTATATTTTATTTAAAACATTTTACTTTAAATATGAACCGTCAGATTAAAGTAAATCAATCTGGACCGTTCATGAATTAGTTACTATGCAGTCCATTCTTCTATAAATAGAAACTCATTCATTCATTATTTCTTACGAATTCGCTGAAACTCTAGAGAGAGAAACTATAAAGAGAGTTCTTCTTCTATAGTCTTGAGCGTATTTCTTTAGAGTTTAAGAAAGCTTTGAGCGTAGTGCAAGTTTTCTTCAAGTATATTCCCGCCCTACCAGTCGCAATACTTTTCTTTTTAAGGTAGGGGATATAATTGTCGTACTCGTAAAGGATATTTTTATTATTTATTATTCTGTTGGAATAACATGTATACGCGGACTACCCTATACTTGGTGAAATTCTTCTGTTATTCCATTCTTTATTATTATGTTGGAATAACCTGTTTATGCGAAGTACCGCATACATGGTGAAATTTTTCTAATATTCCGTTCTTTATTATTCTGTCGGAATATCCTGTCTGTGCGTTTACGCCGGACCTGGTTCCATTATTTATTATTCTGTCGGAATATCCTGTATGTGCGTTTACGCCGGACATGGTTCCATTATTTATTATTCTGTCGGAATATCCTGTATGTGCGTTTACGCCGGACCTGGTTCCATTATTTATTATTCTGTTGGGAATAACATGTCGGTGCAGTCTATCGCACGCATGGTGAATCCTTCTGTTATTCCATTCTTTATTATTCTATTGGAATAACCTGTCTATGTGGATTACCACATGCACGGTGAATGATCCTTCGTATTTATACGTAAAAATGGCGATTTTTGGCGATTTTTACCAATAGTTACTGTTCAATATTTTATTTTATTGATTCGATAATTGCTGCGTTGATATTTTATATTATTATTGTTTCAATAATTGTCACTGCACAGTATTTCCCATATTATCAGATCAATAATTCATATTATTTGAATAATATTATTAGATAACATTATTGGCAATATCTAAAAAGTTCTTTCAAGGACAGGTTTGGTTACCTAATTGCGCGCCAGTAAGGAGAAATCCTTATTGGAAAGCCCCTCCTTGCTGGGAACGGCCTGGTTGTCATAATTGTGATTCTGTAATATTATTTGTGAATAATTAATTATTGATTTATATGATAAGGAAATATTTATTTGATGTGGATATAAATGATAAATTTATTTATTTTATGTGGTTAAAAATGAAGGAATTAATGCTGAAGTATTTTATCAGTATTTTATCGGAATGAAAGTATTAAAAATCATCCATTTGTGGATTTCGGATATTTTCTATTTGGAATTTAGAAAAACTCAAAGCTACAAAGTTGTAGAGAATTTGATTTCGTGTGGAATGGACATAAAATTCGTATTTTTCTGATAAGCGGGCTATTTTCTATGAATTACTTAAGTTCTGGAAAATAAAAAGATTTTTATTAAATTATGGGTGGGACCCACTTGTGTTAAAAACATGTGGTCTGCTGGGATTTTTCAAGAAGGGTTGGCTTGAATTTTCAGCAATGGTTGGCATGCGTAGGAAGAAAAGATTTATTAATATTTTATTATTTTAGTCTCCTTTGGCGTTCTAGCATTTTTCTATAAATAGGCTCTTAGGTTAGAATTGAAAATCACACCAGAAATAAGTTTTCTTTCTCTCTATATTATCGAGCGTATTTTTGTGAATATTTAGATACTTTGAGAGTTGCTATTCAGTGCAAGTTTCCTTCGGCCTTACATCCGATATTCTGAACAGAAGTATAATTATTTTGAGGTAAGGGATGTTATTTTCTTTCTAAATGATGTTATTCTTTCAATATCATTATACTGAAATATTGGTATAGATTTTATTGTGAAATTTCTATCTTTTTGTATCGGGGTTACTATTTACGTATACGACACTATTCACGAATACGACACTATTCACCGAAAAATGAAATTTTATTCTTTTTGTCCAAGATGTCTATTATGGTTACTATCTTTGATTGTATCCATATTTTGATCTTTATTTTTGAATTCTGCTTCAAAATTGGTTATTATGGAGTATTATTGAACTTGGATAAACTGTAATACGAATCCCTAATATTTGTTCTTTTATCTCACTAAATTCGTTTTCTTTAAGATATTTTTCATCATCCTCAGTCTTAAATGATTATATAATTGAATATCTTTGGCCTGTAGTGCGAAGCTGAATGATTACCTAATGAATATCTTTGGCCCGTAATGCAAAGATGAACATGTGTTGAGATGAACATGACCAACTGGTGATATAAATGAATATCTTCGGCTTGTAGTGCAAAGATGAATATTTGATTCAAGATGTATATTGATTGATGTTACAGGGATAAAATATTGATGATGGACTTTTTAATCTTAGAAGATAGTAGAATTCTTTCTCTACTTGACTCTTCTAATGGATTGCTGTTCCGCTGCAGTTGTTGATCTAAAACTTGTTGTCTATTATATTTTATCAGATTTTTCCCTGTTGAAGGGTAATGATAAATTATTGTATATTATCTTAGTCATAATATTCTTTACTAGGCTAGTTGAGCTCACCATTTTCCTTTTTGTTCTATTTTTCTTCTCAGGAGGTGAGAACATAGCAGGAACTAGCAGCGGTATGGAGTGATGGTTCAGAATAGTTGTATTATTAGTCCTCAATATTTTTTAAAATAGTGTATCAATAATTGTAATGAGGACTCCTTTTGAGTTTGTATACTCTCTATTAGAAAATAGTTGTATTCAAACTCACAGTATACGTGTTGTCGTATTTTGCACGACAATTGTATTACTGAAGTTGTATTTGTTTTTGTACCGTGTATTTGACGACTCAGAATGGGTGATGTATACCTATTTTGTGGGCGTCACAATTACTGTAACAATTATTGAGTAGTGCCTTCTTACGTAAGAATCAATAATTCAAAAAATAATGTGCAATACCGTGTAATACTGTGCAACCACGCGTATTACTGTATTTTAACCACGGGTATTCCAACAGTGTTAACGGTAACAACTACGTCGTTATTTGTAAAAACTCAAACTTGTCATTTTCTTCATTCGACCGTTTTCCGTTATGGGGCACACAAATGGCTGCGCTATCGTACGAATATTCTCCGATATCAAGCATATTCCACGACCAAACGAATATTCCTCGACAACAATGAATATTTTATAACCACTTGCTTATTTTGAAAATTTTGCATATTTCACCCACAACCAAAACATTATATCAAATTAACCCTTTATTATTAAAAATAATAATTAGAGAAAATTCAATTTTATTTATAAAAAGTTGGAGTCTTACAAATTATATTTTTTTAAAGTACAGTGACTCAATGCTTACAAGTCGACGACCACAGTGGGGTAAATGTATTATTATTTTAATCATTTTTTGCCACATAATTAATGATTTTATTTTTTATGTTGTCACATCAGAAAATAATGATTTTTTGCTTTTTTTTTTCAATGCCACGTCAGAAAATATTTGACGTCCGTCCAAGAAAGGATGGAATGCCCTGAATTTTCATTTTTAGAAAGCACAGTGGTCCAATTACATATTTTTAAAGTTAAGTGGTCAATTGCTTACAAGTCGACGACCACAGAGGGGTAAATGTATTTTTTACCGATTATAAAGTTAGCATATTTTATTAAATACATACTAATTAAATTTATCTATATATCTGGCAATAAAAAAGCAGACATATAAAGTTGTAATATATAGTATTATTTTTTAAATATTGTAATTAATAATTAAGCATGTAAGTGATAATAAAAAAATCAATACATAAAATCACAATATATATATATATATATATAAAATTTATATCGATATTAGATATCCATTTCATGTATGGGAAGAAGGTAGTAAGGAAAGAATCTATATTTACAATGTTTTAAAATTTGGACCTGGCCGGCGGTCGAACCGGTAAAAATTGAAACCGGTCCGCTTTTTGGTTCGGTTTGGCCCATTGACCTAGTTCTGGTCAAAACTCGGGTTGACCCCGGTTAATTGACCCAGTTTACACAATTTTTAATTTATTTATTTACCCAAAAAAATTAATATTAAAATTAACCACTTTTATTATTTTTGTAACTCATCTTTATTATGTTTTAATTCATAGAAAAACTTTAAATTTTTTATTAGTTATTAATAATATTTATTTTTATATATTAATAATGTTACTAGGTCAATAACGGTTCGATCACTGGTTGGATCAATGATACATCTACTTGGTACATTTTTTGGTTCGATTAACGGTCCGGTTATGAGAACTGTAAGACCCCAGTTTTTATAAATAAAGATGAATTTTTATAATTATTATTTTTGAATATTATGGAAGAAATTTGATATAATGTTATAGTTGTGGGTAATATTTATAAATTTTGCAAAGTACACAAGTTGTTATAAAATATTCGTTTGGTCGGGGAATATTCTTTTTGTCGGGGAATATTCGTACGACAGAAAAATTATTGGTGGACCCCACAACAGAATTATTGTCGGATTGAGAAAACGACAAAAATATTTTATTAAAAATAACGGCGGAAGTTTTACCGTTGATACTGTTGAACTACTGGGTAGTAAAAGTACAGTAATACGCGTTGTTGCATAGTAGCACACGGTATTGATTATTGATATTTATGTGAGAAGTCGCTCAGTTTGATTCAATTATTGTCGATTAATAATATGAATTATTATAGCGATAATGACGTTTTGTTTTATTCGTATTATTAACGTAATAAAACGGAAACATCTTTTTATATAAAACAGAATACTTTATTAAAGTTATTTTATAAATAGAATATATTATATTTTATTTAAAAGATTTTTCTTTAAATATGGACCGTCAGATTAAAGTAAATCAATCTGGACCGTTCATGGATTAGTTACTATGCATTCCATTTTCCTATAAATAGAAGCTCATTCCTTCATTATTTTCTTACGAATTCACTGAACTCTAGAGAGAGAAACTATAGAGAGATAGAAGAAAAGCTTTCTGCTACTTAACTTTTCTTTTCCCGTATCCAGTTTCTGTTACGGTAAGGGGTGTTATTCTTTCTTATTCATGAAGAGATCTGTTGTTATTCCATTTCTTATTATTCTGTTGGAATAACCTGTATACGCGGTCTACCCTATACGTGGTGACATTCTTCTATCATTCTGTTGGAACATCCTGTCTGTGTGTTTTACACCGGACCTGGTTCCGTCTTTATTATTATTCCGTTGGAACATCCTGTCTGTGTGTTTTATACCGGAACCTGGTTCCGTCTTTATTATTATGTTGGAACATCCTGTCGGTGTGAATTTCACCTGACCTGGTTCCATTATTATTATTCTGTTGGAATAACCTGTCTGTGCGGTCTATCGCATGCATGGTGATTTCTTTTGTTATTCCATTCTTTATTATACTCAGTTGGATAAAACTTTGATTTCTATACTCCATGAAATTAGTGGAATATCCTTGACATTTGCGTTTCATCCAGTATCCTTTCATGAAAATATTCTTCTGATCATTCTTGAATTTTACACCACAAAATAGTATCGTGTTGACAATTTGGACGTTAATAATTCCTGGATAAAATAATTCTTGGATAAAATAATTCTTGAACTTGTTTTATTGAATTCTTATATCATTGTCATCATCCTCTTATTTATATTTTTGAAAGTCATCTGTGGCCTGTAGAGCATGGATGGACTTGCTATGATTATGACCAGGGATTATTCGGTGTAATCATGACCGTAATGTTACAAATGATGTGGTAAAAGTCTCATTTGCCGTAGTGCATTGATGGACAGTTGTTGGCATGATCATGACCATTGATGAATACACAAATATACTTGGCCCGTAGTGCATGGAATTTGTGGTCGTGACCCTAATGAGTATCCTTGGCCGTAGTGCAGGGATGATGTGGATTATTTATTAAGCTGAGTCTCAGCGATAAAAGTGATTAAAAACTTTTTAAATCATAAAAGATAGTAGATTCTATTCTCTACTTGACTCTTTTAATGGATTGCTTGATCCGCTGCTGTTAAACTTGATGTTGTTATATTTTATCAGTTTAATACTGTTGAAGGCTAACGATAATTTATTCTGCATTATCTTAGTCATAATATTTCTTACTGGCTAGTTGAGCTCACCCTTTCTTTCACTGTTCTCTTCAGGAAATGAGAACATAGCAGGGACGAGTCGGGGAACGGAGTAATGGTCCAGAGGATAGCATTAGTAGTCCTCACTATTCTGTGAAATAGTGTGACAATAATTGTATTGAGGACTCCTTTTGAGTTTGTATGATCTCTAGTAGACAATTATTGTATTCAAACTCACAGTTGTATTTTGTCGTATTATACACGACAGTGGTATTAGTAAGTTGTATTTGAATTCTGTACCATGTATCTGACGACTCAAGATGGGTGATGTATACCTAATTTTGGGGGCGTCATAAGAACCTTGTATATTTATTTATTATTGTCTTATTTTTTCACATTCACGTAGTCACAATTCACATTTAATATATTTTTTCACATTCAAATTTACATAATCAGAATTTACATTTGATATAAAATTAGTTGACATATAAAATATTTTTCTTAATTTTTTTGGTGAGGATATGGATTACACTTTGTTTGATTTTTTAGTTAGAAATTAATAGGAAAGTAACTTCTATTTTTGAGTTATATAAGGAAAAAAATATTCTTTTTATTTTACAATTATAGATATATTCTATTCGTTCCAAATTATAAGAACATTATAAATTTTTGAAAGTCAATCAAAGACATTTTAAAACTCAAAATTGAGATGATTTATTAAAAAAACACTAAATCTTATAATGAGTAATACTTTTTAGATAGTTTGTAATAATCAACATAGTACTAAGTAAAACTAATGGAATCCATATTAATTTTGAACTTGAAAATGTCTTAAGTTGACTTAAAAAAGTCAGAAACTTTTTTTGGAGCATACTCTTCACATTTGTTAAGAGTACGTGTGGGATTACTTAGAAAATATGATTATTGATTTTGAATAATGTTTTTTTATTATAATCAGTTTTTAAAAAGTAGTGTGTGTTTAGTAAAGAAAAAGTACTTAGATTAGTAAAAAGTGAAACATGTTTGACATAAATTTTTTTACTAATAACTTATTTCAAAAATAAATTATTAAAAAATGTTTTTAAAATTAAAGAAGGGTAATGAATGAAATTATTAAAATAAATAAGGATATATTAGTAATATACTTGGTCTAACATGATTATTAGATTTGACAAATAATTAGAAATTCCAAATTAGAATTTTTGATTATTTTCATAAAAAGTGGATTAGTAAATGTCTTATGCGTTAAGGAATTAAGGCGAAACATCAATGATCTAGTGGACTATTACAACCCTTGGAGATTTCGGAGTGGAAATGGGAGCACATTATGATGAATTTTGTGGTAGGACTCCCACAACGTCAGAGGGGTTTGATACTATTTGGGTGATTCTGGATCGACTTACGAATGTACTCACTTTTTACCAATTAAAGTAAAATTTAATTGAGAACAATTAGTGAGGCTCTACATTAAGGAAAGTATTTCTCGTTACGGAGTTTCGGTGTTAATTGTGTCTGATCGAGACTCACGCTTTACATCAAATTTTTGGAAGGGTCTTCAAGAACAATTAAGAACTCAGGTAAAATTGACCACTACGTACGATAGATAGAGCAAAAGGACGATTCAAACTTTGGAGGACATATTTAGAGCTTATGTTATGGATTTCACTACAAAAAACTAGGTTATAGGTGACGGGAATAATGTCGACGGGAGAATTGTCATCGGGAGTAACCTCACTATCAACGGTCAAGCCGTCGTTAATGTATGTTGTCGGTAATGACTTGTTTTCACTCATATGGCGCCATTTTTTTCACATTCCGCGCGTGAGAAGGATGTAGGGCGACGACCTATAGCATTGGCAACGGGACTATACCATCGGTAGTAAGTCATTGGCGACGGGAATAATATTGATGGCTATGCCGTCGAGAATGAGTCCTATATAACATATCAGTTTTAATTTGTTTGCTTTTCATTTTTCTTCCCCCCTCCCTGCGCGAATCTTCTTTCCCTCTTCCTCCTGTCGTCGCCCTGGGTAGCTCGTCGTCGTCCTTCTTCCGATTACGCCGTCTCCTAGCTTTCGATTACCACTGCCGTCAAGTCCCCGTCGTCGCCTCGCATCTGTCCTCGCCACCGACAGTTCTCGCCTCAGTAAGTTTTTCCAATTCAACTTTTCCCCCTAATTAACTTATGGAACCATTATAATAGCTTTGTTATCATCTCAATGTATAATAAGATTTGATTTAAGGTCTATATTATTGATTTATTATACTGGTATTGACAGTACTTGCGTTAAGTTTGGTAAATTTTCCAAATTTTTTTCGCCAAAATCTAAAGGACAGTGCTTGTGTTTAGCTTCTTTAAATCAAAGTATGAAAACTTTTGGGCATTGTGTTATTCTTCAAATTCAAAAGTTGAGATTGTCAAGTGGGGTTTGGAGCCTGAATCCCAGGTTGGTCTTGTATTCTGTTTTCTGTTTTGTAGGATTTGTAAAAAAAAATCTTGCCTTTTCATTTTGCTTATTGTTTGATATTTTGTACATATCTGTATTATTGTTATTGTTATTTTAAAGATATTGTATTTTTTTATGTGAATTTTTTATTTTGGATATTTATTTATACATTTTTAAAGCTAACAAGAGACTTATAGTACCGTTCGAGCCAAAGATCCTGTGTATATTTAGTTGAGGATTTGGTGATGCTAATGTGAAGTTAGAAAAAAAAAATAACGATAAATTAAGAATATCATGTTAATTTATAATTCTACATTAAACAATATCTTTAATTTTAGAACATAATATAAAATAAAATGTATAACTAAATTTATGACTAAGAGAGTATTAGTTAGACTTCTTATATAAGTGACTTTGTACTGTTATTTTTAGCATTGTTTTAGTGTTTACAAAAATAACTAAATTTACGTACCATTCTGTAGCGTATTGTTATGTACATAGTATATATATATATATATATATATATATATATATATATATATATATATATATATATATATATATATATATATATTTCTGTGTATGTGTGATGGTTAATTTCTGTGTGCTACCATCGTATGTTGAGAATATTTGTGTCCCAGGTCAATTCCGTATGCCATTACTATTTTAGTTTCTAAAATATGAATAAATGCACTCATCTCTCGTTGTGTTGTAAGCTATTCACATCTTTTGTTGTTGTATATTCAGTGTCGTATTGTGCATGCTCGATGTCTTGTTCCTTGTACATTCTAAACCCATTTTAATTTGTATACAAAATTTCAGAACTATATGAGACATATTATGTGTACTTGAGCTATTAAATTATGAGTTTTTTTAAAAATAAAGAAGCTTAACATTCAATCTAATCATATGAAGTCAAATCTCAACATGTTGTTAGACTAATTAGGTATGAATGATATTAATATCTAATCATAGTAATCAAGAGCAAATCAAAAGATGTTATGAAAAATATATCTAAATAACAAGAACGCGGAGCTACATCAATCAAAAGATAGTGATTCAACTAAATGAAAATGGTAAGTAATGTTTGTCTTGGCTCTTAAAGGAGGTTTGGAACCCAATTTGACAGTATATATACATATGACGCGTACACCACACGACGATCGTGGTGGAAGTGCAGGTCGTGGGGGCCGCATAGGTAGTGGGGCTGATGAGCATGCTGGGTCGTCAGGTATAATTAAATGTTTTGTTGGGATACATCTTATAATTTTTTATTTTATATAGTATTGACATTATATTCGTTTATATAAATAATGATTTATTTCACTACATAGGTGATCGTTGTAACAACCCGATATTTTCTATATAATTAAATCAAAAAAAATTGCGTAAAATTTTTTTAAGGATGACAATTTGTACAAGATAAGGTGTGTATGTATTTATGTGATGAATATAAAATATATTTATTACATTAATATTTACAAATAATTTTATTTTAGAATTATTGATTATTATAAATTATATTCTTTTAATAATTAATTTTATGGTGGAAATATTTTTATTAATTATTTTCCATGAAAATATGATTTTACATTATATAAATAATATATGAAATGGTTATTAGAATTATTATAATAATTAATCTATTTTAATTATATGAATTTATGTTAGATTAATTAAGTTAATTATTTTAACTTAATTGATAATGTTAAATATGTAAGAAAATCAGATACGAAATCCAAACCCTAAGTTTGGATTTTGATCAAGGAATAAGAATAATAAAATAATATTAATTATATTTTGATATTTTAGTGCTATAGATATGTACTGTATATGTGTAAACTATTAAGGGTCGGTCAATTTTAATGTATCACGACCAAACCCTTATATTAATTTGTCTAACCCTACTGTAAGACTCAAATGGGAGATCCAAGACTGTGCAATGATTGTGTGATGTGATTTATGTTGCATATTATATGATTAATTAGGTAAACCCTAATTAAAATCTAGAAACCCTAATTCGAAGGCCATTTACAACTCTATGAATTTGTTAAGTCGTTACGTAATCATGATAATGTGATTAACGACCGGTATTATTGATATTAACATTAATTAGGAAAAAACCCTGATTGTTGGAAACCCTAATCGTAAAATTAGAAACCCTAATTTTTTAAGTGAAAACTCTAAATTACTATTTTGAAACCCTAATTTCTATATTAGGTAACCCTAATGAGTAATTATAAAACCTAATTGCTAATTGTAAACCCTAATTATTAATTTTAGCAAGCTTAACTATAATTAGTAAATATTTAAACTTAAAATTTTATTTTAAGTAATTAATAACCCTAATTGGTGGGGCAACCCTAATTATTAAATAATTAATACACTAATGTTCATGTATAGTGTAATTAGAAAATTAATCATAATTAGGAAACCCTAATTTCAAATTTTAAAAACTAATTTTTTTTATTTTTGCAAACCCTAAATTGAAAATTCTAAAAATTATTTTTAAACCCTAATGGGTTCAAACCCTAACCCAAACCCTAAACCCTAAGGGTTTGCCAAATGATAAGAATGCTAATAAATTTCCAAGCAAAAAGACTAAAATGCCTCTCTTTAATTATTTAAAGATAACTTGTGTATCTAGCCAAAATTGAAGTTGGTGAACTAAAATGTTGACTTAGCACAACCTAAATCTCCAGCACATTAGCCTATACTCCACATCCAAGTCCATCTCTCTCTAACCTACGAAATTCTAAGACATTTCAGTCACAAAATCGTGCCCCACTAGCATCCATAACAAATCACAAGATCAGAATCAAGGATCAAGGTGTAAAGAGGTAGAACCCTAATTTTAAAATCTGACTTTGATCCTTTGTTAGATGTTAATTTTTTTGTGTTAAACATGTTGGTTATTGTGATGCCTCCAAAATAGGTATACAACACCCATTCCGAGTCGTCAAATACATGGTACAGAAACAACTACAACTTTAATTATACAATTGTCGTGTAAAATATGACAACACTTAAACTGTGAGTTTAAATACAAATATTGTCATCTAGACAATATCCACACTCAAATAAGTCCTCATTACAATTATTGATACACTATTTTACAAAATACTGAGGACTACTAAAACAACTTCTAGAACCATCATTCCACACCCCGACTAGTACTCGCTACATTCTCGCCTACTGAGAAGAAAAATGGAACAAAAAGGAAAAGGGTGAGCTCAACTAGTCCAGTAAAGAACATTATGACTAAAATAATATAGAATAAATTATCGTTAGTCCCCAACAGGAAAAAATCTAATAGAATACAATAGACAACCAGTTTTAAATCAATATTCGCAGCGGAATTAATAATTCATTAGAAGTGTTAAGTAGAAAATAAAATATATTATCTTCTATATATAAATTTAAAAGTCCATCGTCAATATTTTATCCCTGTAACATCAATCAATATATATCTGGAATCAAATATTCATCTTTGCACTACAGGCCAAAGATATTCATCAGTTTGTCATGTTCATCTAAACACCTGTTCATCTTTGCACTAAGGGCCAAAGATATTCATCAGAAATCATTTATCATTACACTACAGGCCAAAGATATTCAGTAATATCATCATTTAGGACTGAGGATGATGAAAATATTTTAAAGAAAACGAATCCAGTGAGACAAGAGAACAAATATTAGGGATTTGTATTACAGTTTATCCAAGTTCAATAATACTCCATAATAACCAACTTTGAAGCATAATTCAAAAATAAAGATCAAAACATTGATACAATCAAATATAGTAACCATAATAGACATCTTGGACAAAAAGAAGAAAATTTCATTTTTCAGTGAATAGTGCTGTGACGCCCCCAAAATAGGTATACATCACCTATTCTGAGTCGCCAAATACATGGTACAGAATACAAATACAACTTAATTATAAAACTATCGTGTAAAGTACGACAAAACATAAGCTATAATTTTTAATACAAATATTGTCGTCTAGACAATATACAAACTCAAATTCACTATTATTACATTTATTTTCCACTATTTCACTGAATAGTGAGGACTACTAATGCTATCATCTGGTCCGTTACTCCATTCCCCGTCTAGTCTCTGCTACGTTCTCATTTCCTGAAGAGAACAATAAAAGTAAAAGTGTGAGCTTAACTAGCCCAGTAGGAAATATTATGACTAAGATAATGCAGAATATATTATCGTTAGCCTTCAACAGTGTTAAACTGATACAATATAACAACCATCAAGTTTAACTGCAGTGGAACAAGCAATCCATTAAAAGTACGACAAAACATAAGCTATGAGTTTTAATACAAATATTGTCGTCTAGACAATATACAAACTCAAATTCAATATTATTACATTTATTTTCCACTATTTCACTGAATAGTGAAGACTACTAATGCTATCATCTGGTCCGTCACTCCATTCCTCGACTAGTCCCTGCTACGTTCTCATTTCCTAAAGAGAACAATAAAAGTAAAAGGGTGAGCTCAACTAGCCCAGTAGTAAATATTATGACTAAGATAATGCAGAATATATTATCGTTAGCCTTCAACAGTGTTAAACTGATACAATATAACAACCATCAAGTTTAACTGCAGTGGAACAAGCAATCCATTAAAAGAGTCAAGTAGAGAATAAAATCTACTATCTTTTATGATTTAGAAGGTTTTTCATCACTTTTATCGCCGGGACTCAGCTTAATAAATAATACTCATCATCGAATCACCCCTGCACTACGACCAAGGATATTCTTTAGTATCACGACCATAATTATCCATGCACTACGAGCCAAGAATATTTGTGTATTCAATAATGGTAATGATCATGCCAACAACTGTCCATCAATTTACTATGGGCCAATGAAGACTTTTACCACATCATTTGTAACATTATGGTCATGATTACACCTAATAATCTCTGGTCATAATCATACCAAATCCATTATGTACTACAGGCCACAGATGACTTTCAAAAAAATATAAACATGAGGATGATGACAATGATATAAGAATTCAATAAAACAAGTTCAAGAATTAATTTATACAGGAACTAATAATGTCCAAATTGTCAACATGATACTACTTTGTAGAGTAAAATTCAAGAATGCTCAGAAGAATATTTCAATGAAAAGATACTGGATGAAGCGCAAATATCAAGGATATTCCACTAATTTCATGGAGTATAGAAGTCAAAACTTTAACCAACTGAGTATAACAAGGAATGAAATAACAAAAGAAATCACCAGGCATGCGATAGACCGCATAGGTAGTTATTCCAACAGAATAATAAATAACGGAATCAGGTCGGTGTGAAACGCACAGACAAGATATTCTAACAAATAATAAAGACGGAATCAGGTCCGACGTAAACCGCATAGACATGATATTCTAACAGAATAATAAAGACAGAATCAGGTCCGGCGTAAAACACACAGACAAGATATTCCAACAGAATAATAAAGACGAAACCAGGTCCGGCATAAAATACACAGACAGGATGTTCCAACAGACATGATAAAGAATAGAACAACAGAAGAATTTCATCAGTATAGGGTAGCCCGTGTATACAGGTTATTCCAATAGAATAATAAAGAATGGAATAATAGAAGTTCTCTTTATGGATAAGAAAGAAATAAAACTCCCTACCTTAGAAAAACTGGATAATGGAATAGTGAGGTAGCAGACTTCTCTTTTTCTTTCTATAATTTTGCTCTATAATAATCGCTCTAAAGCTTTTGTGAATTGGTGAGAAATGAAGGAAGAATGAGATTCTATTTATAGAAAAATATAGTTTCAATAATTGCACGTTTTGGGGCTTAAAAAATTACAGTACAATACCTCTACTCTTCCTTTATTTTTAATTTAGTCATGGAAGTATTATCAAAATTGCACCACCTCCCCTAATAGTAATTAATGTGATTCAATAGTAAATTATGTGAATCAATAGTTCTAGATATGTGAAAATACGAATTACAGTATAATACCTCCATCTATACCTCCATTTTTAACTTAGTCATACAAGTATTATCAATCTTGCACCAACTCCCTAATAGTAACAAAAATGTGAAACATAGTATACACATGTGAATAATAGTTATAATTATGTGAATAATAACAATCAATTGCTCATTTATCCGGTTAAATACCGATTGGTCAATATAACCTCCAAACAACAATTATTATTGAAATAATTATTGATTTCATTAACACAAATAATTCCAACACAATTGAACCATTTTTTATCAAAAATATAAATTTTGAAATTTCAAAGTTTGACTTTTCTCGAAAAGTCGAAACTGTTGACTTTTTGACCAACTAGTGATTCCAGAAAATTTTGTGTTTTATAGACTATTTTACTAATTTCATTATTCCAGACTCAAATATCACGTCCGCGTCTCCAAATTCAACTCCGAACACAACTTCAATTTAATAACATTCATCATTAATATTATAACTCACAATATTTATCAACCAGGTCGTTCCCAGGAAAGAGGGGCTTCCAATAAGGATTTCTCCCTATTGGCGCGCAATTAGGTGACCAAAACCTCTCCTTGACAGAAATTCATAACATTTAAATATTAAAATTAATATATGAATAACTTTGTCGTCTCAATTATTGATTTCATAAAATAAACATATTATGCAGATGTACTATGACAATATCGAATCAATAATATGAGAGATATGATGCATTAATTACTGTAGCAATAATTGAGTATAACTGAGTGACTTCTCACGTAGCATTATAATCAATACCGTGTGCTACTGCTACTATGAAACCACACGTATTACTATACTTTTACTACCGAGTCGTTCAACAGTTAACGGTAAAAACTTCCGCCGTTATTTTCATAAAGTATTTTTGTCGTTTTCTCAATCCGACAATAATTCCGTTGTGGGGGTCCACAAAATGATAGTGTCGTTTGTACGAATATTCCCTGTTAAAACGAAATATTCCCGACCAATCGAATATTATATAACAACTTTCGTACTTTGCAAAATTTGTAAATATTACCCACAACTATAACATTATATCAAACCACCCATAATATTCAAAAATATATTTCGAGACAAATTTAATCTTTATTCAAAAATTGGGGTCTACAACCTCCGCTTCTTATGAATTTCATTTTCGAAATTAGGGTGCGTACCTGGTATGTCGAAGTGGTAAGGATATCTTGATTTCATCTCAGATTCTAACTCCCAGTCATTTCTTCCACATCGTGGTTTCTCCGTAAAACTTTGACTTGAGGTATAACCTTGGAGCGTAGAATATGATCCTTTTATCCAAGATTTAAATAGGTAACTCTTCTACGTTAAATATTCCTCTATCTCGTCTGGTTCTAACTCAATAATGTGGTTCGGGTCTTTCACATATTTACGTAACATGGATATGTCAAAAACGTTATGAACACGAGACATATTTAGCGATTAACGCTAAGTCTATAGGCCACAGTTCTTACTCGATCGGGATTAAAATGGGCCAATGAATCGAGAATTGAGCTTTCCTCTCTTTCCAAATCTCGTAACCTCCCTTCCATGGAGCAACAAGTAATAACAAATGATCTCCAATATTGAATTCCACGTTCTTTCGATGAAGATCCAGCATAACTCTTTTGTCGATCTTTGTGAGGTTTTATACGTTGTCAGATCCGTTTGAATCTTTTCGGTCAGTCATACATACCGCATCCGGGTCCCACCACGTTGCTTCACCCCCTTCATCCCAGCATACTGGAGAATGACACTTTCTTCCATCTAACGACATCAAATGGTGACATACTAATACTTGCTTGATAATGTTGTGTAGGAAAACGCCACCAATGGGTAGAGAACTTACCCAACTTCCCTTGTACGTCAAGGACACAGAGTCTTAATAGACTCTTCAAGAGTTGAATGGTCCTCTCCTCCGACTGCCCATCCGTTTGAGGATGATATACCGAGCTAAATCGTAAATCCGTGCCCATAGCTTTTGGCAAAACTAAACCCAAAATCTTGAAGTGAGATCTTGGGTCTCGATCAAAAACTATGGATACTTGCATACCATGAAGTCTTACAATCTCATGTATGTATATACAAGCAAGACTTTCAAGTGTATAAGATTCTCGTATCGGTAGGAAATGAGCAGACGGGTCAATCTATCAACAGTGACCCAAATTGCATCTATGCCTTGAAAAACCTTGGGAAGACCAGTAACGAAATCCATAGTAATGTGTTCCCACTTCATTCTGGAATTTCAAGTGGTTGCAATGGAACTTTTGGTACTTGATGCTCCGTCTTGACTCGTTGACAAGTTTAAACACCTGTGATAAACTCTGTTATCTCTCTCTTCATATTCTCCACCAAAATGTAGGTCGAAGATAAGATACATTTTGGTACTCCCAGGATGGATTGCAAACGGGTGTTTGTTCGCCTCCATCATGATTTATACTTTAAATCAAGGTTGTTAGGAACACAAAGTCTGGAGTTGACTCGAGGATTCCTTCCTCATTGATTCTTGCTTCCGGCATAGCACCTTCTTGCACTTTCTTCTTCATACGCATTAGCTCAGGTCTGTAGCTTGAGCAGCTTTAACTTTATCGATAAGTCGGTTCTACTCGTATATTTGCCATCATTATGTTGGTCACTGGAGTCTTATCTCTAACGCCATCCTTTGCAAGGTCATACAAAATGGGCCTTTGCGTTGACATATTGCACTCGTACCCGTATATGATCTTCTACTAAGTGCGTCAGCTACCACGTTGCTTTTCCAGGATGGTATTGGATGGTATGATCATAATCTTTCAATAGTTCAAGCCAACGTCGTTGTCGCATGTTGAGTTCCTTTTGGGTGAAGAAATATTTGAGGCTTTTATGATCCGTGTAGATCTCCACCTTCTCTCCATACAGGTAATGCCTCCAAATCTTAAGCGAAAATGACAGCTGCCAACTCTAGATCATGAGTAGGTAATTCCTCTCATATTCTTTGAGTTGTCGTGAGGCATAGGCTATGACTTTCCATGTTGCAAGAACACATCCTAACCCTTTGCCCGAAGCATCACTGTAGATGACAAATCCCTGAGCCAGATGGTATTGTCAGAACAGGTGCTGAAATGAGTCTCCTCTTGAGTTTTGAAAACTCTTCTCACATTCTTCGCTCCAACCGAACTTTGTATCTTTCGAGTCAGCTGAGTTAATGGAGTAGCGATTCGAGAAAATCCTTCCACGAATCTCCGATAATAACCAGCTAAACCGAGAAAGCTACGTACTTCGGTCACTGATTTAGGTTGCTCCCAGCTTTGAATAGCTTCAATCTTTGCGGGTCAACAGATATCCATGACTTGATATCACGTGCCCAAGGAATGTAACTTCCTCAAGCCAGAACTCTCATTTCTTCAACTTGGCATATAGCTTGTTTTCACGAAGCTTTTGGAGTATCAGCCTCAAGTGTTGCTCATGATCTTCAGGCTTTTGGAATATATGAGGATGTCATCAATAAAGACGACCACAAATGATCCAAATATTCCTTGAATACTCGGTTCATCATATCCATGAAGGCAGCAGGAGCATTAGTCAATCCAAAAGACATGACTAAGAATTCATAATGCCCGTACCGAGTTCTGAAGGCAGTCTTTGGAATATCCTCAGTTTTAACCTTAGCTGATGATATCCAAACGAAGATCGATCTTTGAAAAAAATTTGCTCCTTGTAACTGATCAAACAGGTCATCAATGTGGCAATGGGTACCTATTTTTGATGGTGACATGATTCAACTCCCGATAATCAATACAAAGTGCATACTCCATCTTTCTTCTTCACGAATAGAACAGGAGCACCCCAAGGAGACGTACTAGGACGAATGAAACCAATGTCTAACAATTCCTGCAATTGGGTCTTTAACTCCTGAAGTTCAATAGGAGCCATTCGATATGGGGCTTTGGAAATGGGTTTTGTACCGGGTTCAAGGTCGATACAAAATTCAACACGCTCTGGGGGTAGGCCAGGAAGTTCTTCAGGGAATACGTCAGGAAATTTATTAATAGAAATATCCTTCAAATCTGACGTATTTTTGTTTAAATCCGTGACATGAGCTAAGAAAGCTTGACATCCGTTTTTCAATAAACGAATAGCTTTATGGCTTGAGATGACCGTGATTGATTTTAATGGTTTGGTCGCTTGAATTCGCATAATAGGTTTATTAGGAATATGAAAGCTAACAACCTTACGAAAATAATCAATTTTAGCATGATGAGTAGTTAACCAATCAATCCCTAGAATCACGTCAAATGCAAGTATTTTTAAGGAGATAAGATCGACAGGTAACGTGCGGTTACCGATTTGAATCAAACAAGACTTATAAACAGTGGATGTAATGAAGGTTTCTCCTAATGGAGTTTCAACAGATAAGTCAAAGTCTAATTTCTCCGGAGTCAAATTTAAACGTTGAGAGCAAGTAGGAGAAATAAAAGAATGGGTAGAACCGGTATCAAATAAGGTATAGACTTCACTAAAGTTTATGATAAGCTTACCCATGATAACCTCGTTTGGGTTCCTTGCTTTCTGGGAGGTCACAACAAATGCTCTCCTTGCACTCCGACTTTGACTTTTATGGGATGGCCTTTGGTGCCTCCATCCTAGCTGAACTTGTCTTCGATGAACGATAAAATGGGCTAGGTGACCTTCTCTTCCACAATTATAAAACGCTTTGGATGGCATCGCGCTGTTTGGACTGATATGTCCCTCCCCTCCGCATTTGAAGCATATGATAGGTGGTCGTTCTCCTCCTTAACCACGGTTGCTGGTTGACGTCTTTCCATCATTGTTGAATCTCCTTTTCTTGAAATATCCATTTTTATTGTCATGGCCATGATTACCACCGAAGTGGTTACCATTTTGGCATGTGATTCCCTCCACGTTTGTTGTCACGCTTCGATGACTGTTACCACTGGTATTTTCATTCTGCCGGCTGCTTTCTCTTGGTTGCGTTGACTCGTTAGCGCTCCAACAACTGAGCCCTATTTACAACATCTGAATACAAACACAGTTTATGAGAAATAAGATATTGTCGTATCTCCGATTTCAAACCTCTTAAAAACATTCGGGTCATTCGCTCCTCATTATCAACCAAATGGGATGCAAACCGGGATAACTCCATAAATTTAGCCTCGTATTGCGACACGGTCATATTGTTTTGTTTCAACTTGATAAACTCACCTCCTTCATGTGACGAATACTTTAGAGAAAGTACTTATCGTTGAACAGCTCTTGGAACTTCTCCCAAGACATCTTGAGTGCGTCAGGCTGGGTACGTTTTACAGATTCCCACCAGTAATCTGCCTCTTCACGCAACATAAAGGTGGCGAAGGGAACCTTTTATTCCTCGGAGCATCCCAAGACATCAAATATTTGGTTATCTGATTTATCCATGCTTCCGCCTTAAGTGGTTTTGGCTCTCCAATAAACGCTGGTGGTCCCAGCTCCTTGAACTATTTGGCGGTGACCGTCCGAGAGTTGCCAGTGTTTCCACCTGTATTTTGGACAGGAGCCATTCTCGCCTGATGTTGCATGAATTCATGAAGCCTCGGAACATTCCATCGTTTATCATTTGGACAATGTTGTTGTTTGCATGAGGATTGTCGCCTTCCGATGCACATTATCTGGTTATTGATCTGTGGAGACTCAACGGTCTCCTGTGCTCCATTGATGTTCTCAACATTCTCGGATGCCATTTTCAAATACTATCACAAAACAAGGGTTAATTGACATGAAACATATTATCCCTACACTCTGACTGACCAATTAAATACCAAATAAACTTAGGTAGGTCATAGTAGCGAAGGAATTTCCCGTCTCTCCCCTTCTAGTTCTAGTCTCACATCTTAGTCAGGGATCATATCCCTAAGCTTTGATACCAACAGTGACGCCCCCAAAATAGGTATACATCACCTATTCTGAGTCACCAAATACATGGTACAGAATACAAATACAACTTAATTATACAACTGTCGTGTAAAGTACGACAAAACATAAGCTGTGAGTTTTAATACAAATATTGTCGTCTAGACAATATACAAACTCAAATTCAATATTACTACATTTATTTTCCACTATTTCACTGAATAGTGAGGACTACTAATGCTATCATCTAGTCCGTCACTCCGTTCCCGACTAGTCCCTGCTACGTTCTCATTTCCTGAAGAGAACAATAAAAGTAAAAGGGTGAGCTCAACTAGCCCAGTAGGAAATATTATAACTAAGATAATGCAGAATATATTATCGTTAGCCTTCAACAGTGTTAAACTGATACAATATAACAACCATCAAGTTTAACTACAGCGGAATAAGCAATCCATTAAAAGAGTCAAGTAGAGAATAAAATCTACTATCTTTTATAATTTAGAAGGTTTTTTTATCACTTTTATCGCTGGGACTCGGCTTAATAAATAATCCACATCATCGAATCACCCCTGCACTACGGCTAAGGATATTCTTTAGTATCACGACCATAATTATCCATGCACTACGGGCCAAGAATATTTGTGTTTTCAATAATGGTCATGATCATGCCAACAACTGTCCATCAATGCATTATGGGCCAATGGGGACTTTTACCACATCATTTGTAACATTACGGTCATGATTACACCGAATAATCCCTGGTCATAATCATACCAAGTTCATCTATGCACTACAGGCCATAGATGACTTTCAATAAAATATAAACATGAGGATGATGACAACGATATAAGAATTCAATAAAACAAGTTCAAGAATTAATTTATACAGGAACTAATAATGTTCAAATTGTCAATATGATACATAATTCAAATACAATCTTAAATATACAACATGAGCTGTGAGTTTTAATACAAATATGTCTTCTAGAAAGCATTAAAACTCAAAATAAGTCCTCAATACATTTATTAACATACTATTTCACAAAATAGTGAGGACTACTAATGCTATCCTCTGGACCGTCACTCCGTTCCCCGACTAGTCCCTGCTACGTTCTCATTTCCTGAAGAGAAAGTGAAAGAAATGGTGAGCTCAACTAGCCCAATAAGAAATATTATGACTAAGATAACGCAGAATAAATTATCGTTAGCCTTCAACAGTTTTAAACTGATACAATATAACAATCATCAAGTTTAACTGCAGTGGAACAAATAATCCATTAGAAGAGTCA
>JAINUV010000885.1:0-61414 GCA_020205505.1 Panax japonicus | reverse complement strand
ATGTATTTAGTTTATAGGTTGTTATTACTCCTAACATCATATCTACTAATGTTTATTACTCCTAACATTATATCTACTAACGTTAGGCACCCCCCGACATCTGTGTTACCACGGTGACGCCTCTTCTCAAGAAACTGTAACTAAATGTGTGTGTATGGGTCAATGTGCTGTTATTTAGAAGTAGTGCGAGTCCTCGTTCGAACCTATATACACCGGGTTTGAATTTATGTAAAAATTCAGTTTTTAGCAAGATATAGCAATGATGTTTTATAAAAAAAAGTTTTTCAAACCCTGATGCTCAATAGTAATTGAGACCTTTTACACTCCCATTTTATTAAGTGTGCGGCTTGGTTGATTTATTTTATGAATGCGAGGCATCCGTATGAAAATAATGTACAAAATAATGCCGACTTCCTCGTGGATATGGAAACCATCTGAGGAAATTCAGACACGCGGAATAATTTACAAGCTGCTTACAGCTGAAAATGTCCATCACGGGAACCGAATCTAGATTCAATGGGATGAATCTGTGATCACATGATTCCTAGGCTCACAAAATACTGCAGTTTATATGAAAGTAGTAAGCAGGTATATATATAAAAGCTATAAATATATATATACAGACAGGATAACCAACCACGAAGCACCTCCATGGGGGATCAGAAATGTAAATAAAGCTGTTAAAAGCTATCAACCGCCACGGAGAAAACCCCAGGCGGGACAAAATGTAAATAAAGCTGTAAATACGGTCAACCGCCATGAAGGAAACTCCAGACGGGACAGAATGTAAATAAAGCTGTAAATACGGTCAACTGCCATGAAGTAAACTCCAGGCAGGACGAAACGTAAAGAAATCTGTAAAAGCGATCAACCACCACGAAGTAAACTCCAGGTGGGACAATATATATATATAAGCAATAAACGAACCGGATGTAAAATCCAGGCTCATCGAACAGAGTTCGACCATAATTCATATATAAATTTAATATATAATATATATATATATATATATATATATATATATATATATATTAAAGCAATAAACGCTCCAGATCGAAGTCTAGGCTCATCGAACAAAGTTCGACACACAGTTAATAATTATAATGTAAATATATATATATATATATATATTAAAGCAATAAACGCTCCAGACCAAAGTCAAGGCTCCGAACAAGTTCGACACACAGTTAATATATAAGTATATATATATATATATATTATATATTAAACAATAAACACACCAGACCGAAGTCTAGGCTCAATCGAGGCATAACTCGATAATGTTAGTCAATATGTATGTAAATATATAAGTATATATATATAATATACATATATATATATAGACTGAAATGAAACCACAGACCGAAGTTCGGGCAAAAGCAAGCAACACGACTCTCAACGTGTAGAAGGTGTGCAAAGATGAAGAGAAAGACTCTAAAGTGTGTGAGAAGGCTTACAACTGACTGGTAAAGAAGGCTTCTATATCTTTAGAGTGGGTAAACACTGACTTTTGTAGGTACAAAAGGGCTATATATGAGCTCACATGTGTTTAAAAGGGGAAAGTACACTGCATGGGGTGAGTGCAGAGCAAATTGGGCAGGGCTTTCTCGCCTTTTTCTCTTAGAAAATCAGCACCCAAGCCCTCTATTTATAGTGGGGGGAGCCGCAGGTCTACCTGCGGTACCTAGTAGAAGGTGTACCTGTGGCTTCCTGGGGTGCCCCGGGCAGTGTGGGTCCCGCCGTGTCGAAGTACGTACATTCGGACAACGCGATGTTCGCTCGGTCGCTCATAACTTTCAATCCTGGATTCCGATGAAAGCGTGACATACCATTCCAGAAAGCTCTTTCCAAGAGCTACACAATGACATATGATTTGACATTTTTTGATTCCAGAAAGATGGGTCCATGACTGAAATGGCATTCCCGAGTTTCTGTCAGAAATCCGCGTGAGCCGTTTTGGTGTAGTTTTGCGCTCCGAGTTAAGATATCGCTCTTGTGGGACTTCCTTTTGAAGTATTTTGAGTTGAAATGAGTGTATTTGATTTAAAGTGAAGTTGATTGGAAAAATGACCATTTTTCCCCCTCCCGGGTTATCTCCGGTTTTCGTACAGTTGAGCAGTCGTTTCTCAGGGTTATCTCTGAGGTGACTTGAGGTTGACTTTGACTATCTTCAGGGTTATCTCTAGGTTGGTTTGACCTCCTGGGGCTATCTCCAGGCTTTGATCATGATACCTCCGGGGTTATCTCCGAGGTTGAAACTGACTTTCCTAGGATTATCTCCGGGGTTGGAACCTGATTCCCAGGCTATCTCCGGGGTTGAAACTGATCTCCCGCGGTGTTATCTCCGGGGTTGAAAGTTGATGTCGTATTCCGCCAGGGTTATCTTTGGAGTGGAAAAAGACACTTTTGCCCTCCTACATGGTTAGTAACAGGAGAAGAAAATTTCGAGGGTCTACAATTACCCCAATTTATCAAGCCCAAATCGCAAAACCATCAATTAAATAGCAAAATAACAAAACATACTCAAATAATTAGTCTCACTGCATAAAATGAAAATCCCATACCTAACCACTTAAAAGAGGTTTGTAAAAATAAATTCCTACTACAACAACACTACTCAGCTATAAAACACAATAAAAACTCAGAAATTGAAAATTTATTCATCAAAAAATCAATTAAAAACATACCTAGAAGCGGACTCGCAGCGATCAGTTATTAGGGCTTCGATGATTGGTCCTTCATCTTGGTGTTTCCGTTAATTAAAACGTCGTGGACTCGCAGCGGAAATCTCTCTCCGACGTGAGTCGGCGGAGTAGGTTCTCCATTTTCCTCTTTTTTCGTCACGTATTCTCGACTCTTCGATGACTGGTTCTTCTTCATCGAAATCTTGGACCGATTTGTCTCGTTAAGCAATGACGTCGTCTGGCGGGTAGAAACCGAGGATGGTAGCTGTCGCAGGGGATAGATGGCGGAAGTTATCGGCGGCAGAAATGAGAGGGCGGAGGCGGAGGGATGAGAAAGAAGGAAGAAAGGCGAGGGCTGATAGAGAGAGAAAACACGAATGAAATATTAAAAAAGAAAGCAAACCTTTAAATTGATAAAGATTTAAGCTCCGTGTTTTTGTAGATAGATAAACGTTTTTAAAAAAATGTTATCTAGTTAAAATCAAAAAAATGCCCTTTTAAATAGATCACATTTGTTTTCATATATATCTATAACGTTTTGTTAAAAACGTTGTGAAAAAAAATATCACAACATTTTTTATAAAAACGTTGTGGTTTAAGTTTTGTCTAGTTACTACTTTGTCCTGGTGTGAGCAAGCATGGATTATGAAAAACTCAAATCTTAACAATAATCTATCAAAACCTCTTAATTAATTTAAAATCACATAAGAACTATAAACGAAGGTATTTCAATAACGAAACATGAAGGCAAAATCAATTAAACATAAAAGCATAAATAATAGAAGAGATGAAAAATATTGTCACAAATAATTATTTAATTTCATCTTCATCCTAGATGAAAGAATTTAGCTAGACATGGAAAATAATTAAACTAATTAAATAAAGAAAAGAAGAATATTAAAAATAAATAAGAAAATTCCCTTTAATTAATGTTCATCCAACGAATGTACAATGAAGACGTAATTTAAACTACTTCTACTCCTAACATAAACTAATACAATGCCTAATGCCTTTATCTCTAAAACAAGAGACCTATTTATAGGGAAAATAACTTTGAACCCTAATTTAGATTCATTGAACTTGGACACTTTTGTTCCCTTTCCATGTAGGATTCAAGTTTCTAGTGGCAATCAACTTCTCAAAAAGATCTTCTAGATAGACTTTTCTTTCTCTTGTTGGATTTGACTTGCACACCAAGATTGTTCCACCGCTTTCTTTCTCCTTGTAGGATTCTTCTTGGATATTCATTACCTGAATAAGAGCATTAAATATCGATTTTGACTTTATTGCAACAAATATTAAATCCTACAAAATAAAATAAAACATATTAATTTAATAAACTAATATAATTAAAAAGATAAAATTAGGGATAATAAAATGTATGAATTACGTGTCTATCAACTTCCTCAAAAATAGGAAGTCAACTCTAACAAGGGAATCATAAGTCAATTTGGACGGTGACCCTTCTAGGATATCAACTTCTTACTTTCAATGTAACCATCCAGTCACGTGGTGTGAGTCCTCTCGAATCTCTCAACCCAACCAGAACACACATAAATTAAAAAACATACTAATTTTAATTTTACTTAAAAATTGTGGTTTTATACAAGCAGCGTCAAGTTTTATCATAAATGAATTAAGCTCAAGTTTGTTAGCAAGTGCTCTATTACTTTAGATCCCACACGATTTCATCCTTACAATCAACATAACTAAAAGCTAACTGATGTGAGAAAAATATATAATTGCGAGTGTAGAGTGTCAAATTAAAGAACTGACAAGTATATGTCGAACCCACAAAGTCTAAATTATTTTAAAACATCCTTAATATGGATTTTAGGGGGAATTAGAAATAAAAATGTAGAATGGTTAACTATAATTAAACTAATTAAAATATGAAAACTAATATTAATGACAAAGTAAATCTAGGAATCCGAATCCAGTAAACAATAACATAATAAGTAATTCAATCTTTTCTATTTTTATAACTTAACTATGTTTTGATCTCATTTTCCTCTAATTTAGTAATTTTTACAATTACTAGGCAATAATAGATTATGAAAATTTAAGGATTAATTATAATCCATCAAACTTCTTCGAGCAAACATGAATTATGAAAAAGTCATATCTTAACAATAATCTATCAAAACCTCTTAATTAATTTAAAATCACATAAGAAATATAAAACGAAAGTATTTCAATAACAAAATATGGAGACGAATCAATTAAACATTAAATCACAATTAATAGAAGAGATAAAATAATATTGTCATGAATAATTATTTAATGTCATCTTTATCCTAAATTAAAGAAATTAATTACTAGCATAAAAATAAATAAACTAACTAAAATAAAGAAGAAGAAGAAGAAGAAGAAGAAGAAGATTAAAAATAAACAAAAAAACTCTATTTATTAACGATCATTCAACGAGCGTACAATGAAGAAATAATGTAATCCTACTTTTACTCCTAACCTAAACTAAAACATAAAAAATACCTAATATCAAACTCCCCCCCTTTCCTAAAATAAAATACATAAAAAAATAAATCTATTATATATACTAAATGATAGTACATGATACAATATATTAACATTTGTCCTTTTGAAAACTCAACAGCTGTCCATTCTAATTAATATTGCTAAATATCCTTCACCAAAATACTCTTCACAACAGTGCCGCTCTAAATAACAACCGGAATCCTATTCTATCTTCAACTTTAGCGTTCAAATAACAACAAGAATCATATACTATCTTCAACTTTGGCGTTCAAATTCGTTCAAATAATAACTGGAATCCTATCTTCAAATTTGGCGTTCAAACGACGAAGAATAATTATCCCCAAATGATGAATCGGAAGAAGCATATCACGGCAAGACGAAATAGAAGAAAGGGGAAAATCTTTTTGTTGAGTTACGGATTTAGTCAGAAAATCAAAAAGACTGGTGTTCGGAAAATCTTATTTCAGGTATGTTTTCATTCATCTTTTAATTATATTTTTAATTGATAATGCATTGAGAGAGATTTTTGTCACAAGAGTTGGATGATAATCCAGTTGTTCTATCCTTCGTGCCACTGTATTTTAGTTATAGATTTAATCCCAAATTAAGACTCCAATATTTCTTTCAGGAAGTCATAAATGAGAGTCCATTATCCAAATCAATCTCAATTTTGAATTATTGCTTAATTATCTGAGTTTTGCATTATCATTTAGGTTGCTTCATTTGTCAAAACCCGGTGTTTCCATTAGAGTTGTTCCTACTGCTGTTGTCGCTGTTGCATCTCTCATGTCAGATGGTGTAGGAACGACCTTGTAGCTGACTTGGAAATTAGGTCAGATGCTAAAAAACACCCCAAGGAAAAGAACTGTGGTTCTGATTTTGAAGTTACTATAGTGCATGTTTTACTGCTTGAAGGCTCTGAAAGAAATTGTAATTCTTTACTTGATGTCGTTGAAATAGTTTGTAGGTTCCTTTATTGGGTAAGAAGATTTTGGATTTTCTTTAAACATTATTGTGTGGTCGAAATATATGAAGAATTTATGATGAATATGATCTCCCTTACTCCTGATGTTTCATGCACAATCTTCCTAATAGTAATTAAAAATAATTATTAATCACTGATTACGGATCAACAATTTCATGCACAATCTTCCTAATAGTGTCAGATTATATGACATACTTTCAAGTACTATAAAATCAAAACTGTTTATATTTATGATCTTCATTAATTTCATCACAAGTCAGATCACAGTAATAAGATATTAAATTCACGTGGAAATGTCAACTGTTGCCTATTACAATCCATACAATCATTCCATTGAGATAACAACAAAATGAGTGTAATTACTATCTTTGTATTACAATTGTAATAAATCCTTTCTCAGGTTCATAAATCGAATACATTTGTTTGTTCTTCATAAGTATATTACAACCAAATACACTAATCTATTACAGGACGATTAATTGTCCATCTTAGCCTTGCCTTTATGTATCTTAGAACTCTTAGTTCGTTCGGCTTTAGCTGCAAACATATGGTTCAAGCAAGAATGAGCATAACTAGCTCAGCAAGTCTTAACAAAGAATCATATGAATATCACCTTGACAATTACATGCTTTATTTCTATATCTGAATAATTAACTACGACGCACTATGAAACATTTGACTAGTACTTCTCATTTCATAACAACAATTCCAAAGTATATATAATAGCTTAGGAATGATGAACCGGTCAATAGACCATGAAGATACTCCTTTTGTTTTCATACTTGAAAAGGATATTCGGCACTAAGGCCATCCACCCGTCTTTACTTACGAGCACTTCTAGGTGATCAGCCTATTGTACTCTATGTTGATCAACACTCTTTCGTCAAACGTATTTACATTTAACATTTGGAAACCTCGCGTGCCCATCGAATAATCGATGAAAAATATTTTTGTTTGTACATAGACAAACTTACCTTCTCATCCTTACCAAATACTTGGCATAGGATAGCGTTAACAGTTCTATACCGAAAGACTTGTAAGCAAGTCAATCAACTCTTCAGTATTAGTCTAGCCGAGTTAAAACAGGCATTGACTCTTTCTTTAAAACCATCCATGCATCTTATAACATGCATCACAGAAAACTTGTCTAACATGAAGGTTAGACAAGCATTTAAGAAAGACTTGCCTTCAAGCGTCTTCGAATATACAATTCAACAATTCTCAGTCTTTACAGGATCTACATGATATATTCACATAGCACATTGTAATTAGTATCAAACAACTAACTTTATTCTCCCTAACCAACTTATTTCTCTTCTATGTCTTACCTGAATTAACTTCGTTATTAAAGTCGATTCGACTTTCTATACTTTGTTACGGCTCATTAACGTTCTTATATTACTAACCGACATTCGATCATTATTGGTTAAGTACCAACGTTGAACGTCATTTACGGTTTACTTATTACGTTCTCACGTTCTTCGTTTAATTTTTATTAAACCTTACTAAATCTTCTTACATTATCACCTTATAAGTGATTTAAGTTCGGTCTTATTATATATATTAAGTACCTTCAATGTCTTACCTTAGGTCTACATTCAAATGGAACAAAACCTAACTTGGTCAACATTTTTCTACTGCCGGTGTTGCGGCGTGACATCCCTAGTATTTTAGTGGCGCTGCGGCATGACTTAACAGGGGACTCAGCCGAGTCTGGTGCTGCGGCGCGACTACTTTGTACTAGTTTTGGAGCTGTGGTGCCGCCTCTGTGCACTAGTTGGCCAAAACAGTCCACTTATCTAACTAAACTCCCGGCTTCCTAATTTGTTCATTTTACATCCGAATTGACCATTCGAAATCCTACAACTCACAAATCACATCCTTTACGTGTTCATATAAGAATTTCACATTTTTGAATCCGTTAACTCGGAATTCACCTTTAAGTTCATTTTTGAGTGTTCGTTTAACGTTTTCGACCATTCAATACTTGTTTTCTTCGTTATAAGTAGGAATGCGACGATTCTTTGCGCCAACGACTCTTAATTACCTTATCTCACGTGTTGACATTCGAACTAACGTTTTCAAGATACACGGCAACTTTTGACCATTAAACCGAGATTTTTATATTTTTGACGTTTAACGTCTATTTTCGCAAAATTCGCCATAACTTCGTTACTCATGTTCTATAAGCCAAATCAAATGGAAAACTCCATTGATTCATCATAGTCATTCTAATCAAACAATAGGCACATTCCTTATCTATAACAGTTTTTAAATCGTTCATTCATAACTAAGTTCACGTTCAAGACTTTCTACAGTTTTTAACTTAAGTAAACACTTATGATTTCTATTTGGTCATGACCTATCAATGATTTGATCATTAATAGACATCCTTATATCTCCTCAATACACATGCTCCACCAATCTACAATTCTTCTAAGAGAAAGAAATCGAAAAAGATGAAGATTACGGTTTATGAGAATTTACCTTTGAAGTAATTCACGTTCTTGATAAACGTCTAAAGATTTGCTTGGAAGTAGAATGATTAAGCGTTTCTAGCTTTTCTGTAAGACCCCAACTTATTATTAATGAAATTTAATTTTCTCTATTTATTATTTTGAAATAGTAAGGGTTGATTTGATTAATGTGGATAGTTATGGGTAAAATACGCAAATATTTCAAAATAAGCAAGTGGTTATAAAATATTCATTGTTGTTGGGGAATATTCGTTTGGTCGTGGAATATTCTTGCTGTCGGGGAATATTCGTACGACGGCGCAGTCTTTCGTGGGCCTCATAACGGAAAGCGATTGGATGAAGAAAACGACAAGTATAAGTTGTTTATAAATAACGGCGCAGTTGTTACCGTTAATACTGTTGGAATACCCGGTGGTTAAAATATAGTAATACGCGTTGTTGCACAGTAGCACACGGTATTGCACCAATTATTGATTCTTACGTAAGAAGGCACTACTCAATAATTGTTACAGTAATTACTGTTCAGTATTTTATTTTATTGATTCAATAATTGCAGCATTGATATTTTATATTACTGTTGTTTCAATAAATTGTCATTACACAGTATTTTTCATTATCGGAGCAATAATTCATATTATCTGAATAATATTATTGGATAAAATTATTGGCAATGTCTAGAAAGTTCTGTCTAAGGAGAGGTTTGGTCACCTAATTGCTCGCCAGTAAGGAGAGATCCTTTATGGAAAGCCCCCTCTTTCCTGGGAACGGTCTGGTTGCCAGTACTGTGATTCTGTAATATTATTTGTGAATAATTAATTATTGATTTATATGATGAGGAAAATATTGATTTTATATGGATATAGATGGAGAAAATTTTTAATGTGACAATTGTTGAAAATTAATATTTTATCTTTTTCTGATAAAATAATTCATTTAAATATATTATTTTAATAATATAATAATGATGATATTTTTACGATGAATGTGGGATATATGAGTATATGTGGAGGAGGAGTATTTTTGTTACCAAAAATATTTAAAGAAAGTTTTATGTGTCGGTGGACCCCATTTCTTGACTGAAATTTGATTATAGCCTGTAAAATCTCCCGTTTATGGATTTCGGTCAATTTCTGTTTGGAATTTGGAAAAACTTTCTTCTGCAAAGTTGTAGAGAATTGAATTTCCTATAAAAAGTCGCGAGATTCGAATTTTCTGATAAAAGGGCTATTTATTATGAATTATTGAAGTTCCGAAGCTCCGAAATAATTGGTTTTTGGAAGTTTAAAATATTTTAATTATGAAAAACATTTTTTTTATTTAGTTGAGGTGTGGTGACCGATTTGAATCAAATTAGGTGTGCGTGAGAATTTAATAAATATATATTATTAATTTATTAAATTTTCTGCTATGGTGTTCTAAGCATTTTCCTATAAATAGGGTGCTTAGGTTAGAATTGAAAATCACACCAGAAACTGAAGTTTTCTCTCTCTATATTATCGAGCGTATTCTTGTGAGTATTTTGAGTATAATTTGAGTATTGTTATACGGTGCAAGTTCAAGTCATAGCCTATATCCGGTGTTCCAACTAGAAGTACTGTCTTTCGAGGTAAGGGATGTTATTTTATTCGAAAATGATATTATTTCTTCAATATCATTATGCCGAATTATTGGTTGGAAATTTTTATCAAATTTGGAACTTTTCCATGTCGGGGTTACTCATGAGTTACTATTCACGAGTTACTATCCACGAGTACTATTCATGAAGCATGATGATGTTTTTGTGAAATTTCTATCTTTTGGTGTCGAAGTTACTATTCACGTATACGGAACTATTCACTTATACGGCACTATTCACGAATACGACACTATTCACCGAAAAATGAAATTTCTTCTTTTTGTCCAAAATATCTATTATGGATACTAGATTTGATTGTATCCATATTTTGATCATTCTTGAATTTTACTCCACTCTGATTACTTATGAAGTATTTTTGAACTTGGATTGTTTAAAATACGAATCCTTAATATTTGTTCTTTTGTTTCACTGGATTCGTTTCCTTTAAAATATTTTTCATCATCCTCAGTCCTAAATGATGATATAACTGAATATCTTTGGCCCTTAGTACAGAGATGAATGATTTAATGATGAATATTTTGGCCCGTAGTGCAAAGATGAACATGTGTTGAGATGAATATGACCGACTGATTAATATCATTGGCCCGTAGTGCAAAGATGAACAGGTGTTTAGATGAACATGACCAACTGATGAATATCTTTGGCCTGTAGTGCAAAGATAAATATTTGATTCCAGATATATATTGATTGATGTTACAGGAATAAAATATCGACGATGAACTTTTAAATTCATATATAGAAGATAGTAGTTTGCATTCTCTACTGAACTCTTCTAATGAATTGTTGTTTCCGCTGCAGTTGTTGATTTAAAACTGGTTGTCTATTGTATTCTATTAGATTTTTCCCTGTTGAAGACTAACGATAATTTGTTGTATATTATCTTAGTCATAATATTCTTTACTGGGCTAGTTGAGCTCACCCTTTTCCTTTTTATTCCATTTTTCTTCTCAGGAGGCGAGAATGTAGCGAGTACTAGTCGGGGTATGGAATGAAGGTTCTAGAGAGAGTTTTTTAGTAGTCCTCACCATTTTTGTAAAATAATGTATCAATAATTATGATGGGAATTTATTTGCGTGTGGATATTGTCTAGATGGAAATATTTGTATTTAAACTTACAGTTTATATGTTGTAATAATAAAGTTGTAGTTATTTCTGTACCATGTATTTGGCGACTCAGAATGGGTTGGATGGAATGGACCTATTTTGGGGGCTTCACATTTTCTCTCTCTCAATATAGGTTGAACAAGATTTTCAAAACAACAATTAACCCACTCTAGCTTTGTATTTATAGGCAACCAACTAAGAGGCAAAATTGTCCAAACTCCACCTCCTTACTATTCCACCTCCTTAATCAACTTTTCCACCAAGTAAAGTACTTTGTGAGCAAGTTGCCACTTTACTTGACCACCAAGTGGTCGGCCCATTCCCTCTTGGATCATCCCATGGGTTGCCCCATGGGTTTTATCCATCCCACCGGTTCGAACCGCGGTTTACCTTTTGGATTGAGCTTGACATAAATAAACATTGGGCCTTAACTTGGGCTTGTATACTTAATTCATTGGGCTTGCTATTAATCCAAGTCCAATTAAATTATACCAAAATTCTTTACTCATACTCCATTAATACTTCTCGTATTCTATACGTACAACTCCCGTATTCTCCTCGTCTAATACTCATACGATATTCGTATTATACGTCTTATTATTCTTCATACCATACTCACATTCATACTAATATAATACTCGTATCTCATATGTATAATCATCAAAATGACTATACGCATTTTATTTCCCTTTCGAAAACCTCTTTTACAAACCCCTAGGTTTTAAGTCCGCAAGCGAAAACTTCGTTTGTCATAACGGAAATATTATTGGATATTCCATAATATCTTTATATTCTATCATTACACGTTTCTCAAAATTTCAAACCCTAGCTCCGAACGAAATCGGATGAATAGTGTTTTTACGGAAAACTTCTCGGAAAATCTCATTTTCGTCTTGATAATTCATAATAATTAATCCTAGCACAAAGCCAGAATACTAACCACATCCGTATATTCTAGGTCATGGAACGACCTTCGAACATCTTACTCACATAATAAATCTATTAAATTCATTTAATTCACATAATCAAATAAAAATTCAATTCATTCAAATCCAAAATTCTCGGGCGTTACATTCTTCCCTCCTTATAAGGATTCTGTCCCCAGAATCTCGCTATTCTTACATAAACAAATGAGGAAACTTTTCTTTCATTTTACTTTCGAGTTCCCACTTTACTTCTCCAGCATCGTGGTTACTCCAAATTACCTTTACTAAAGGTATTACTTTATTTCTCAAGACTTGTTCCTTCCTATCAATAATCTGAATCAGAAGTTCTTCATACGTTAAGTCTTTTTCTACTTGAATAGATTCATATTCTATTACGTGTTTGTAGTCCGGTTTATAAGGACATAACACTGACACGTGAAACACATTGTGTATTCTTTCCATTTCTGGAGGTAAGGCTACTTCATAAGCTACCTCTCCTACCCTTTTTAAAATCTCAAAAGGTCCTAAAAACCTTGGACTTAACTTCCCTTTCTTCCCAAAACGTATCTTCCCTTTCCAAGGCGATACTTTTAGGTAAACATATGAACCTACTTCAAACTCCCTCTTCTCTCGATGAGGATCTGCATACTTCCTTTGTCTATCTTAAGCTGCTACCAGTCTAGTTCCTATTAGCTCAACCATGTATGTCGTTTGTTGTACCATCTCAGGTACCAACATTCGACGTTCACCTACTTCATCCTAATAAAGTGGTGTTCTGCACTTCCTTCCATACAACGCTTCGTAATGCGACATGCCTATACTAGCATGAAAACTATTGTTGTAAGCGAATTCTACCAAAGGTAGATGTTCGTCCCAACTTCTCTTGAAATCCATAACGCAAGATCTTAACATATCTTTTAGCGTTTGAATTGTCCGTTCACTTTATCCATTAGTCTGTGGATGATACGCCATACTCAATCTCAAATGCGTTCCCATTTGCTCTTGCAAACTCCTCCAAAAGTTTTACGTGAATCGTGGATCACGATCAGACACAATCGAAACAGGTACTCCATGTCTGGAAATGATTTCTTTGACATAAAGCTTAGCTAACTGCTCTAATTTATATCTAACTCCTATTGGTAGAAAATGAGCAGATTTAGTTAACTGATCCGCTATTACCCAAATAACATCGTATCCTTTTCTCGTCATTGGAAGTTCCACCACGAAGTCCATGGTGATATGTTACCATTTCCACTCCGGAATTTCCAGTGGATGCAACAACCCACTCGATCTTTGGTGTTCAGCCTTGACTTTCTGACAAGTCAATCACTTACTAACATATTCTGCAATCTCCCTCCTCATGTTCGGCCATCAAAAGTTCTGAAGAAGGTCTTGATACATCTTAGTACTACCAGGATGTATCGAGTACCTCGAACTATGAGCCTCACACATAATCTCTTCTTTCAACTCGAAATTATTTGGAACCCAAACTCTTCCTTCAAAACGAAGCAAACCTTCTTTATCAAGGTTATACTTAGTCTTCACGTCATCCTTCATTATCTTTTTCACATGGTCACATTCTTCCGTACTTATCTGTAGTTCCTTAACATGTTCCACTATCGTTGGTCGAGTCTTTATTGAAAATAACATTTTTGCTGTTTCACTTGGCAACTTAATTTCTAACTCCATCCTGGCCATCTCTGTTATTAACTCATTCTGAGTCGTTAACATTGATAGATTTTTCCTACCCTTTCGACTTAGCGCGTCGGCTACTACATTTTCCTTCCCCGAATGATATAAGATATCATAGTCATAATCTTTTATTAACTCTAACCACCTTCTCTGCCTCATATTCAACTCCTTCTATGTGAAGATATATTTCAGACTTTTATGGTCCGTGTATATCTCACACTTCTCCCCGTATAAATAATGTCTCCATATTTTTAAGGCAAAAACTAAAGCTGCCAATTCTAGGTCATAAGCAGGATAGACCTTCTCATAATCTTTTAACTGACGTGACGTGTACGCAATGACTTTGCCATGCTGCATAAACACGCAACCAAGTCCTCTATTCGAAGCATCGCTATAAACTACAAAATTCCTCGTATCATCTGGTAAGGATAATACAGGTGCCTCACTCAACGTCCTTTTTAGTTCTTGAAAACTATTTTCACACTTGGTTGTCCACTCATACTTCACCGACTTCCTTGTCAGATTCGTCAACGGAGTAGCTAATTTAGAAAAGTCCTGAATGAAACTTCTATAGTATCCCGCTAACCCTAGAAAACTCTTAACCTCGGTTGTCATTTTTGGTTACTCTCATTCGTTCACCGCTTCCACCTTCGCTAGATCTACGGATATGTAATCTTTGTCTATAACATGTCCTAGAAACTGCACTCGTTCAAGCCAAAATTCACACTTAGTGAATTTTGCATACAACTTCTCCCTCCGTAGTGTTTCCAACACTATTCTTAAATGTTCAGCATGATCTTCCGGCGTCTTAGAATAGACTAGAATATCATCAATGAACACTACAACAAACTTGTCCAAATACTATTTGAACACTTTGTTCATCATATCCATAAATGCGACTGGCGCATTCGTCAATCCAAACGAGATCACCAGAAACTCGTAATGCCCATAACGAGTTCTGAATGATGTCTTAGGTACATCCTCCTTCCTCACTTTCAGTTGATGATACCCCGTTCGCAAATCTATTTTAGAAAAATACTTTGCCCCTTTCAACTGATCAAATAAATCATTGATCCTGGGCAACGGGTATTTATTCTTAATCGTTAACTTGTTCAACTCTCGATAGTCAATACAAAGTCGTAACGATCCGTCCTTCTTCTTTACAAATAATATTGGTGCTCCCCATGGAGACACACTCGGTTGAATGTACTTTCTATCTAACAGTTCTTGTAACTGAACAATTAACTCCTTCATCTCAATTGGAGCCATCATATATGGTGCCTTTGAAACTAGTGCCGTACCCGGCAACAAATCAATCATGAATTCTACATCCATATCTGGCGGAATACCGGGTAACTCTTCCGGAAACACATCCGTGAATTCTTGAACTACCGCTATCTGTTGTACTGATGTTCCCACTCTTTGGGTATCAACCACATGACACGGATAACCTTTACACCCCCTTCTTCAACATCTTTATAGCTTGTGTCATGGTTAGACAACAAGAACATCCCGGTGATTTATTACCATAAAACACCACCTCAGGTTTCTTAGAAATCCTTAGGTTCACACTCTTTCTATGATAATCTATTATTGCTCTATGGTTAATTAACCAATCCATACCGAGAATCACATCGAATTCCCTTAACCTTATCGGTAAAAGATCTACCGATAATCTATTACCCCTGATATCTACAAAATAATTCCTATGAATGTGTTCAATGGGAATTATCTCCTCGTTTGCTACCTTAACGTCTAAAGGTGTTTCTAACTTTTCAAGATTTAATCCCAATTGCTTAGCAAAACCACATGCTATAAAAGAACAAGTAGCACCCGAGTCAAATAATACGTAAGCATTTATTTCGTTGACTAGAATGATACCTGCTACTACATCCGATGATGCAACCACATCTTGGATGGTCATATTAAACGTTCGGGTTGAGGGTCTACCCCATGATGGTGTTGGTCCAGTAATGGACAAATTGCCACTACCAGAACCTTTACTACCCTCCGCCCCTTTCTTCGGGCACTTTCTTGCCATGTGGTCCACCGACCCACAAACAAAACAGCCCCGGCTTTTCTTAGGATTAGGACAATTGGGAGATATGTGACCCTTCTGTCCACAGTTATAACAACCCGTTTTCCCCTTCAAACAGACTCCCAGATGAATCTTGTCGCATGTCTTGCATGCCTCCATCCTGCGTTTAGGATCCCCTTGTTTCACCCCAGTATTCCCAGGGTTAAAATTTTTCCTCTTAGGCACATTACCACCGCCATTGGCAACCTCTGCCTTATTTCCTCCCTCTCCCTTACTCTTATTTTTTCTATCCTTGTGGTATTGGGTCAACGCCTCACTACCACCCTCCGCTATTATTTCCTTCTCCAGAATGGTCCCGTAGAAAGCACTATAAAAAATCGATATCCTACTATAGAGCCAGTGTTTTAGGCCCTGCTCAAACCTACGAGCCTTCATCTCCTCCATATCCACTTGGTATGGAGCAAACCTTGTCAATTCATTGAATTTGGCCGCATATTGGGGAACAGTCATTTCCCCCTGTTTAAGTTCTAGGAACTTCATCTCCATTGTCCCTTGCATGCTAGTAGGGAAGTAGTTCTCAAAGAATACCTTCTTGAATTGTTCCCATGTAACAGCACCTATTCTAGCCCCACCCTGGTGAGCCTCCCAACAGTAGTTGGCTTCCCCTTCAACATGTAGGTCGCAAAAGAAGTCCTTTGCGTCTCAGCTACGTTTGTAATAACAAACGCCTTCTCTATTTCCTTGACCCATGTCTGGGCCTCCATTGGGTCCGTCGTTCTCTTAAATTTGGGTGGACCTATACTCTTAAATTCTTTAAAGGTAGTCGTTCGGGCTACCCTAGGTCCTGCGGGTGCTCTACCCCCAGCTTGGTTAAATGCAGCCATTAATAAATTAACGAATTCTTGCATTGGGTTATTAGGAACCCCCCCCCCCCTCGTTATCTTTATGCGATTCCGCCTCTTGGTTACGTTGTCTTCTTCTTGGCGGCATTTCTGATTAAATAAATAAAATTTCGTTATTACTTATTTGCTTATTTCTTTATTAGTCATGACACAACTGAACAATAACTCATACATAACAAAGCAATTTAAAATAAAAACTTTCTTATATTAAAATACTTCTTTATATCTCAAAACGATTTACAAGTTGCTTTCCATAGCCCAAAAGCTATTACATACATATCCCGCGATTGACTTTCACAAAAATTGGGATTTACGAAAAGACTACCCTTTAATTATACAAAAGAGGGTTTTACGTCACTATACAAAAGTATGTACCATACTAACTCCTAATACTGCCTAACAGGATTTTCATGCTTCTCGTTCGCTAGAATCGACACAATATCTCGACTTATAGTATGTCGAGTCTATCCCGACTCAATAGAATAACAAGCTATCTTAAGCTTAAAATCCTCGTGCACACTGTCATTTATATATGACATTCGTGTTATCTTCTGGTCTTTTTCAGCCAGTTTCTTACGAAATTCTACGACCTCGTTCTTATAATCCCTAGCCTTGTCAGTCATGAGTACTTTCTCATCATGTTCTATCTCATAGTTTGACTATGCAGACTCCTTGGCTTCATAGAGATCACTGATCTCTTCCTTCTGGTGCTGCACCATATTGTGCAGTTGCACGTTACGATCCAGCACTGAGAGGTACATTGCCCTCATAGTCTCTGTAGGTGTTGACTCTAGGGCAGGCATCACCGTATTAATCGATGTCACCTCCATATCATCCTCCACATCTATCATCATATTCAAATATGATGTTATTTCGATGGTATCCTCAGAATAGTCCTCCTCCGAGTAATATTCCTCGGGCTCTGACTCTTCTAGAATCACTACAGGTATGTCTGCTATAGGCACAGGGACTGTCTCAACTCTAATCACGGACTCCTCGCTGACCACATGTATATCCCTATATATCAAGCTATCGACCGACATCTACAATAACACATAACAAATTGATTAGTACATAATACACAATAATATAAGCACAAATCACATTTAATCCATTTAAGGTTACCTTTCATCTTTTAAATCTTTCGGTATTGGGTTTACTCAATACCTTATTAACTCATTTGACTCGAGTTAACTTTCTCCAGACTCTTCCTTTCCTAACGAGGTTATTAGCCTAAGGTTCTTCCCCCCTTAAGTTTTATAACCTAAGGCTTTGATACCAACCTCTGACGCTCCCAAATCTGGGTATCTTCCAACCCGGCAAATGGTGCTCCACGATACTACAATCCATACAATCATTCCATTGAGATAACAACAAAATGAGTGTAATTACTATCTTTGTATTACATTTGTAATAAATCATTTCCCAGGTTCATAAACCGAATACAACAACCAAAATAATTATAAAAATTCATAATCATGTGATTTTCAAAAATATAACAACAACTTCACACCAAGTTTACTAACTAAATGAAACCCATGAGGTCAGAGGAGTAACTTCACTGTTGTTGGACCTGTAAAAGAATACCAAAACAAACCTCACATTATACTGAGAAAATATAAATAGATGTACATGAATTGTATTACCTCTTTCCCAAAAAAAAGTCCCATTTACCAATTTTTGTTGTATCAAAAAATTAACAACTTAACATTAGCAAATTTTGCAATGAGACTTTTTTTTTAGGACAGATTGAGTGTATATATATATATATATATATAAGCAATAAAACTGTATTGAACACAGTAATTACCAAATCTAGGCACAATTTCAACTTTATTAAATATAAAAACCTAACACAGCAAATTCCAGTAAAGTATCAAGCTTACAACTATACCACAAATTTTGATTGTGCTTTGTCTATTGGGGGGTGGGGGGGATTCTGATGTGTTGCTAAGATATTATTTGTACATAATTAACCTGCAACCTCATATTTTAGCAATTATTGTGCTACACACATCACCACCGTTTTGTTTCTCATTCTGCACATTTTATTTCCATTCTATTTATCCTTGATGCAGTCATTATCACTTGCAAACACAATCAAATAGCAAAAATGGTAAATGCTAACTTTACATGCAGTATTCATAATAGAAAACCTGAAATATGATAATCATGGCAAAATCCAGGCAATTGATGCATAAATTAAGAAGAAAAGAAACCATTCCTTAAGAAAGAGGATTGACGCCAGTGAGTTTGCATCGACAGCAATTGACGGCTTCATTTGGAAAACTCACTGTTTTGAAGCAGATACTACCATCAAATTCCTACAGATGATTTAAGAAATAAATTATGTACCCTAAAACAATAGGCTAATGAATAGTTTCCCGAGTAGACGACCTTTCACATTATTAGAAAAAGAACAATATTGGTAATTATGTAGTGGTTTGCTCACCATCTCCTTCTTTATCCTCTTCAGGTCCTTATCAGGTAAAGGCTCCATATCAAAGTCATAATAAAAGCATTCTCAATCCATGGCCAAATTGTTACTTTTGCATCTGGGAAGACCTTTTGAACAGCCATGGCCGTAACATGAGCACACTGCATCTATGCACAGGTATTTTAGCCTAAATATTGGCCAAATTTTTTGACATGCAGTTAAATTGGAGAGAGAAGCGGGAAGGGATCCGGCCAATCCACGGGAGTCAGATAAACCAGTGCCAAGTGTAAGAGAAGTGATGCGCCGTTGGCCGAGATTGACGGCGGTGCAGGTGATTCCGGCGAAGGAAGAGCAAGGATCCGGCGAGTTGAAATTCCAGGTGGAGAAGAAAGGGGAAGAGTTGTGGCGCACGGGCACAATATGCAACCCAGATCTGTGATGGAGGGAAAAAGGCGCAACCGAGATTTGTGATGGAGAGAAAGAAGGGAACATAGCGAATAAATAATTGTAGAGAGACTGAAATTGGAAGAAGAGGAAGAGAAAAATAATTGGAAAAGGTCTAGAAACTGAAATTGGAAGAAGAAGAAGAGAAAGAGGAAACATTCATGAAAGAATTGGAAAAGGCGTAAAAAAGTAATTGACTTTTTCAATTGAACCGAGTTAACTTAGTAGAATTCCAAATTAAGTGGGATTGACTCACTGAATTTTCAATTAAAAATATCGCTTGTTGTGCCTTTATATAAAATGATTGATTGAAATGCAACCTAAAGGAAATGAAAGACAAAATACATAAAATTATTTCTTGCGACTGTTTGGTTAGCATTAAGTTCATATTAAAGAAAATACTTTAATTTCCCAAAATGCAAAATTCTGTTTTAAAAAACAATAAATGAAAGGATTTGGGACAGCGGTTATATTTTTCCTTTACTTCATTCCTTTCTTGACATCCAAACGGAGCCTCAAGAAAGTTCATATCTAAGCCGTAAAAACAGTGAAATTCCTGCTAGTGTTCACTAAGCTGGCTAAATGAAGGCCATCCGTAATCCAAATGAGTTACAATGTTAATCCCTCTTTCGTTTAAATTCTTTATATAATTGGAAAACTGTTATTTCCATATAATTCTCTCTCACATGAAGAAAGTGAGTCACACTTTAATGTAAGTAGAAATATCAAAAACTGATGTGAAAATAGTGTTCCCAAATCATTTACATACCAATTAGGGTTCCAAATATTCCGAAGAAAAAAAAAATCTTGAATTTCTATAGTTTCTTCAATTATATCCCATTAGGCCACAACCAAACTTACCAATGAAGGTTTGGTGCTTGATCAACCGAGAAAATATTGCAGGATTCCTCTGAACTACCAAAAAAACACCCTTCTTCCATTTTCATCCATTGTTGTTGATATGCGTTCCTCAAATCAGCTCTTGATTCCAAACAATCTTCATATTTACTCGATGAAGAAAAAGAAGAAAAATCCAACCTTGGAGTTGATAAAGCTGGAGGAGATTTTAGCATATGAAAATTACGATTCATCTCTTCATTCAAAATTCCTGTAGAATCGCTATCCGATAACCCTTTCTCTACAAAAATTTGGGATAGTCCATTGCTTTGTAAGCCCGATTTGGAATCAGCATAAAACTAAGCAACATCCCAATTCAATAAAATTAAACTCCCTCCCTACCATAACAAAGCTCTCATCTCCCTCCCTACCATAACAAAGCTCTCATTTGTTTATTTTAAGGATATATTTTGTTTCAAGTTTACCCCCTAAATTTATTTGAAGGTTTTGTTTAGTCCGATGGCATGACAATAAAATTGTATCGATAAACCAGTAGAAATTGCGTCATTTTATATTATTAACTTTAAACAAATGACGCTCTTTTTCCGAGACCAAAAAAAATTGGCATCTATATCACAAATTTTACCCTATAGTCTAGTCATAAAATCAATTTTCATCCCAAACTTTATTTTCGGTAAAAAGCATCATAAATTTTGAGTGTCAAAACAATTTACACCCTCCCCCACTAAAGTTTAGAGTGCAAATGATCATGTAGACACTTTACCTCATGAATCAAATTATCTTTACTCTGCTCAAGCTTACTGTAATTCAGCTTAAGAGATTCATAATTGGCCTTAAGGTGGTTATAGTCTCTCTCCAGCTGCTTTGTTTTCCACCGGGCACGACGATTTTGGAACCAAATCGCAACCTGTCGAGGCTGGAGGCCTAGTTCATGTGCCAGTGTTACTTTTTTCCCAGGATCAAGTTTGTTATCCACCTCAAATATCTTCTCCATTGTCTTTACTTGAGTATAGCTCAATCGCCTTTTTTTATCTGTGTTCTGCCCTGTTTCTTCCATGTATGTGCTGCTGTCTTCGTCGTCTAAACCATTCGGCATTTCTTTGTATTTTTCACTACTGTAAATGCAATTGTCTTTTGGGTTCTTCTTCTCTGTTGTAATAGAAAAAAATATATGTGAAGATTCAATTCAGTTAGGCCTATTACAAACACAGCAATGGATATATGAAGATTTTCTTTTTGCTCTAGCAGCCAAACAAATATATTTGGAAGAATGAAACACTGTTAAGAAAATGAAGGGCAATGTCAATGCTCGGATATATATCCGTGCTTTTATTTATAGGCAACTCAGTTTTTCACTAAAAATAAAACAGTACCCTTTTTTCTCAATAGTTGAAGAGTAAGAACTCAATTCAGTTAGGCCACTCACAAACAGGGACATGGACACGTTAAAAATTTCTTATTTACATTAGCAACCAACTTGAGAGATTGGAAGAATGAAACAACGTTAAAAATGAAAAGCAATGCAACAAATCCCGGATTGCCTGGAAAAAACTATAGAGGAGTTGTACGGTACAACACCTCAATTCAATGCATGTTTAGCAGTACCGGCCCTGGGCTAAAGCCCAAGGTGCCCGGGCTTTAGGCCCAAAAATTTTTAGGGCCCCTTTTTTCCATTTTTTAGTGTTTTAAATGTTGCTTTGAAAATATTGAAAAAGTCTGTTATTATATTTGGTATTCTTTCGTATTTATATTCTTTTGTTTAGAGAAAATTTATAGTGTTTTTTATACCTATCTTAATAGCAATTCACAAAGGGCCCAAATTTTTTTTTTTCGTTTTAGGCCCTGAAAAACTCAGGGTCGGCCCTGATGTTTAGGCAATCCAATTATGATTTTTAACATACAACAGAGTCTTTTGATAAAAATAAAACAGTAGCCTGTTGTTGTTTTGTTTTTTTTTTTTTTTGTAGTTGAAGAGTTTTGTATACCTTGAGGTGGATAGAGTAAAGTGCTCAATGAATTTGTGGAACTGAACCGCTGCATGGCTGACAATTGAGAAAGGAGTATCAACCTTCAAATCTTAATGAATCAAACCCTTAAAATTTTCCTTCTTTTTCTTGTTTATTTTTTAAAAAAGATTTTCACCACTTTATGCAACTCAAAAAGGAGAGAGAGAGAGAAGTAGGCTACTTCAGTTATTATAAGTCAGCCACACATACATACATATATATATATATGTGTGTGTGTGTGTCTGTGTTTGTGCGTGTGTTAATGAATGAGTAAAGAAAGCCCAAATAAAAATGTTGCACAAGAGATTTAATGCAGCAAAAAAAGCCAAACAGAATTCATTCAATCATTAATCAGTCGAGCCAATTTTAAAACATTGAGAGAGAGAGAGTTGATATGGACTGGCATGACAATTTCATTTATGCCAGCCTGTTTAATAAAGCTATAAAAAGCCCTTTTAAAGATGACATGAAATGACTAAATTTCAACCCAAATTTCACATTTAGTCACGCGGTGGACCTCTCTTCACACTTGCAGTATACTTAATAATTATCGCCTCACTACCGTTAAATCGACAGCTTACTCCCCTCCTTTCTGCAACCCTCCATTCTAAAAAAATTCATTTACAAAATTTATAAATATTAATTATATGAATATAAAATAAAAATAGTCGAACAATCTTTTTTTATGGAATAAATTGAGTGTTACGTTACTATCCTAGCTGAGAAATTTCTTTCGAGCTATCCAAAACTCAATTTTAATAAGAAAATTAATATTTTTACATGTTAAAATGATATTTTTACACGAATTTCACTCACATGAAAGTGGGACTCACTCACTATTTATACGAGTAGAATTATATGAAAATGTCAAATTTTTTTATGTAAATATATCAATTCTCTTTTATTAATTTTTCTACCAAAGTGTGAAGCTTCCATCGAATGCTCGTTTTGGATGGCTAATAGGTATAAATGCACTTGTGCACCATGCACGCATAGTATTTTTTTTTTAATTAATAAAGTAATACTGCTAAAAATAGTAAGCATACTTGTCAAAAGTTTTTTTTTAACATAAGAGTTTATTGATATTAATATAAAATATTCCCTCCATTCTAAATTACATGCCCAGTTTTGGCATTTTAAGTCAAATTGACTATTTTTAGAATTGATATTAAACATATATAAATATATTTTTAATATTTTAGAAATTGGGGTTAGTAGTAAATTATATAATTTTTCTTTTGGTTATAATCTCTTCATCTATATTTTGGTTAAAAATAGTATAAAAATTAGTTTTAAAATGGTCAATTTAACGGTAAAAAATCTAAATTGAACATTTACTTTGGATCGGAAGAAATAATACAATGTTTTTAAAATTTATCATCATAATTTCATAATTATATCACTCCCACTAAACTAATTAACACTTCATTATTTTTAGAAGTAAATATAAAAGTATGCATCCTCTTATTTTTGGCACAAGACTTTTTGTAGAATGCATGGATTAAGATAGTGTCTGATTGCATCTTAAATTCTTAATGCATCTTAACAACTCAACTCTTAATGGATATTAACAATTCATATCTTTGTATTAAGAGATTCCCTGAATAGTTTAGAATCATAATTGTATTTTATCTATTCAGAAGATCTCTTAGTACTAAAATATGAGCAGTTAAAATGTATTAATAAGTTGACTGTTGAGATGTATTAAAATATCAATCAAACACCACCCGTATTTCACAACAATGTTATTATCACATAAAAAGGGTCACATAATGCTCACATACACACATGTATACTGTGGGCCCCCGTCTGACATGTGAGACCCGTAGTATGCATGTGTGTATATGAGCATTATGTGATAGTAAAATTATTTATTAGTAAAATACTCCATCTGTCCCTATCTAAATGACGTTTTAGAATTTTTTATTTATCCCTAATTAATTGATGTTTGTTAAAATCTAAGAAAATTAATGATAATTTTTTCAAAATTACCCCTCATTACTCTATTTATTTTTTTGGTACTTTAAATTCTTGTGCTATGATATATTAATGATTTAAGGGTATTATAGATAATTGAGTATTATATTTAATATTTTTCAATCATTATGTTAATTTTTGTATTCATTCATTTAAATAAGGACAGAGGGAGTACACAATAAAGCGACTTCGAATAAATGGTTCTAAATAAGTACACGTCCATCAAAAAGATTTCCAAAGATTTGCTTTCTTAGAGAAATTTCATAGAAAAGCGCATACATTAAATCGATAAGAGAACTTGTATACGTATTAACTATGCACTAATAAAGTAAAAAACATAAATATTAAAAAATACAATTAAAATTTTGTCTGATAAGTTAAAATGAGTATAAAATTTTAATATTATCTTTTAAAATTTATTATAAAAGATTAAATAAATAAATATTTAATATTTGGATAATATGATAAACTAAGTTATTAATTTTTCCTTGAAAACGTCAAAAACAAATTTACTCTCTAAAAAGACATAAAAAATTACGGAAAGAGAACTATTTTCACTTTATTACTACACATAACTATTAGTGCACATAGAATTATCTTATTTTTTTAATTGAATCCATGTAGTTTTTCGGGCTTGTTAGGCCGGAAGCAATGAGTCTTCAAGGGTTTGCCGTTAGCTTAATTTTATGAGAAAATTGGCACTTGGCATGTTGCAAATTAATTTACATTTTTTTATAATTATTATTGGAAAATTAATTTGATCTTCATGCAAGCGCTGAGTCCAGGCTGTATATAGAGTAACCGCGGTGCATACACAGTGTATAATAGCAGAAATCATCAGAATATATACTACTAGTAGTACTACTACACTACAACATAACCTTTGGCTTCTGCCAAAAACTGAGCCCTGCAAAACCACCTCACATGCTATGTTGTTATTCTTTCTACATAAAATGTTTCCAATTTAGAAAGAATGGTCACCCTGCAATATCTCACATGGTGTGTATATATAAATGTGTGCTACTTTCTTGCTGTATTTAGCTAGGTTTCCATATGACTTTTTTGGGTACCAGTTGGAAAATGATATACAAGCTTAATTGGCTAAAAATAGCTAACCACATAATTTTTATGTCACATATAAACTATTACTCCCTACGTCCAAGAATAACACTCTGTTTTTGAGTTTTGAACAAAAAAGAAAAGAAAAAAAAAATTTAAATTAGAACAGAAAAGAAAAGAATAGAAAACTTAAAGTTTTCTTTTGTGTTGTTTCTGAGTTTTTAATGGAAAATGATAGAAAATTTAAAATTGAGGACATGAGTTGTAATTTAAAATTTATTATATTAAAAGTAGAGGATAATATGGAAATTATAAAAATATTACTTATTTTAATTTCTTTTCCGTCCAAATCATGTCAATTTTGGACGGAAAACTTTGACAGGAAAAGTGGCCAAGTTTTCTATCCATTTCTTTTCTTTTCCGTTTATTAAAAAACTCAGAAACATAAGAATTGGAAAGAAAACTTAAATTTTTCGTCCATTTCTTTTCTTTTCTGTCCATTTTAAAACTCAGAAACAGAGCGTAAAAGTCTTGGTGGATTTTGCACGCATATTAAGAAGATGAACAAAATGACAAAATTATCCATAATAATGTCATTAAATATGGAGAGAGAATTAAAATAAGAAAAAGTATGAGATATTTAATGTTACGGGTATAATAGGAAAATATGTATAAAAGTTTGATTATTAAAGAAAAATGGACATTTAACATGGGACTACCCAAAATAGTAATAAAGACTTTTATAATGGGACAATAAACTATTAAATTTGTAACAACTCAACAATAAACAATAAACTATTAAATTTGTAAATCAGTTACAAACGATGAGAAGAGTACAGGCTTTGATTTTATATATACGTATGTAGGTTACCAAATTTTATGCCATGCATTAACTTTATAATTTAAATTTTGTACACGGTTTATTATTTTATTTTTATTTTAAAAAAAATCAGAAGTAGATTGAATATCTTAAGTCTGTAATTTTGTTACAAACGATGAAACTTGTGGGAATGATGAGAGAAGTTGCAAGAATATGGAGGTAAATCCAATTGCAAGTTGGTGGAAATATACAAGGAAGTTTCAGCTTTATTTTAAGCCCACAGTGGATTTACAGTACTACTCTCTGTATCTCAGAGTGGTTTGTAGTTAGGCCAAAATACACTTTTCTTACCCCAAGTTCCACCCTTCTCCCACAAATTCAATTTCCAGTAAAAATTGGCCCGAATACACAATTTTCCGGCAGGCCAAGTAATTTTATATTGTTTAACCGTATTAAAATATTATTTGACTTCATTAAAAAATTAAAATACTTCTATATACAATTAGAAAATAAAAATTATCTCTCACCATCATTTTCAACTCTTTTATTCTTCTCATAGGGATAATTAACGTTTTGGTCACTGTACTAGGGTCCGATTTTATTGGGGTTACCGATTTTTTTTATTACAATCGAATAACTGTACTCTCAAATATTATAAAATGGTCATTAATTTTAATTTCCGTTCAAAAACAAAACAGAAATGCTTAGTAGACTAACAAAATCCACGTGGCACTGAGGTGGCACGTAGAGTCCACTCCCACGTGGATCTGTAGTCAAATATAATACACTTTAATTTTGGTTACTGTATTGGAATCCGATTTTTATTGTGGTTATCGAAACTTTTTTTTACAATCGAATAACTGTACTCTCAAAAATTACATAATGGTCATTACTTAAAAATTATTATTATTTAGAAATTATTATTATTTAAAAATGTTGAAAGTCAATGTTGAAATTATTATTACTTAAAAAATATTATTACTTAAAAGATATTGTTATTTAAAAATTATTATTATTTAGAAATTATTATTATTTAAAAATGTTGAAAGTCAATGTTGAAATTATTATTACTTAAAAATTATTGTTATTTAGAAATTATTATTATTTAAAAATGTTGAAAGTCAATGTTGAAATTATTATTACTTAAAAATTATTATTATTTAAAAATTACTATTATTTAGAAATTATTATTATTTAAAAATATTGAAAGTCAATGTTGATCTGATTCATCAGAATCAAGAAAAAAAGGGGACTTTTTCTTTTTTAAATAATAAAATACTATTAATAATAATAATTTTAAAATAATAATAATAATAAAATACTATTAATAATAATATTTTTAATAATATGTAGAACTTCGGAGTAAAATTAATAGTATTGTATAACAATAATTTTAAAATAATAATAACAATTTTTAATAATAATAATAATAGTATTAATAATAATTTCAAAATAATAATAATAATAATAATTTTTAAATAATAATAATAAAAATTTTAATTTTATAAAATTAATTGTATTTGGACCCTAGTACAGTAATAAAAAAGTGTATTATCCCCTTTAAACAAAGTGGGGGATAAATAACGTTTTGGTCACTGTACTAGGGTCCGGTTTTTACTGTGATTACCGAAACTTTTTTTATTACAATCGAATAACTGTACTATCAAATATTACAAAATGGTCATTAATTTTAATTCCCGTTCAAAAACCAAACTGAAATGCTTAGTAGACTAACAGAATCCACGTGGCACTGAGGTGGCACGTGGCACCCTAGTATAGTAACCAAAAAGTGTATTATCCTCTTTAAACAAAGTGGAGTAGTAAAATTTATTATCTTTGAATAATAATAATAATAATAATAATAATTTCAAAATAATAATAATAATTTTGAAATAATAATAATAATAATAATTTTAACATTGACTTTCAATATTTTTAAATAATAATAATTTCTAAATAATAATAATTTTTAAATAATAATAATTTTTAAGTAATGACCATTATGTAATTTTTGAGAGTACATTTATTAGATTGTAACAAGAAAAGTTTCGATAACCACAATGAAAAACGAACTCCAGTACAGTAACCAAAAAGTGTATTACATTTAACTACAGATCCACGTGGGAGTGGACCCTACGTGCCACGTTGATTCTGTTAGTCTACTAAGCATTTACGTTTGGTTTTTGAACGAAAATTAAAATTAATGACCATTTTATAATATTTAAGAGTACAATTATTCGATTATAATATAAAAAAATTCGGTAACCATAATGAAAATCGGCCCCTAGTACAATGACCAAAACGTTATTTATCCCTCTTCCCATATATATCTACTCTCTCCTCGTCCACCATCATCAACAATGAAAAAGCGACGGAGATCCTCTCAATTAGAAACACAATCAGCTGCATAATGAAGGAAGAAGCGCCGCCACGCCACGATCCCGCTGCACCCCCACCAACTAGTCCAGCTCCTATCCGACCTCCATGGTTGAACCTTTCTTTTTTTTTGGCGTAGCCCAAGGAAACGTATGTGCCACACAAAAAAATAAAATTAGGAAATATAAATATATAACTCACTATATACAATCTAGAGTAATAACAAAAAAGATTATATACAATCTAGAGTAATAACAAAAAAGATTAGTGGTAGGAAATTGTAAAATAAAAAAATAAAAGAGATCTAAAAAATCTTTTTCCTAAAATTCCCGATTGATGAACTTATATCATACCTCTGCCCCATGAATATTCGTATTGGCAAACCAGCCCCCACAATAGCAGAAACTCTATTTAAATCGTGAAAAGTTTCGATTAAACAATAAAAATGTTAAAGTGTTTTATTTCTTTCTTCAGATCTATTAGTTTTCATCCCAATCTATACTTTTGGTGGATGTTGCTTGATCGAATTTGTGGTTAGATGTAGTGTTTTGAGGTGGTGGTGGGCGGCGTTAATTTTTTGTGGTGGTGTTGGATAGTGGTGCATTCTACAGAGAAATATCAGATCTGGAATTTTTATAGTAGTGATGATCAGTTGATGTAAGACCCCAGTTTTTATAAATAAAGATGAATTTTCATAATTATTATTTTTGAATATTATGGAATAAATTTGATAAAATATATAGTTGTGGGTAATATTTATAAATTTTGCAAAGTACGCAAGTTGTTATAAAATATTCGTTTGGTCGGGGAATATTCTTTTTGTCGGGGAATATTCGTACGACGGCACAATCATTGGTGGACCCCACAACGGATGTATTGTTGTAGTTAGAAAACGACAAAATTATCTTTCTATAAAATAACGGCGGAGGTTTTACCGTTAAAACTGTTGAACTACTTGGTAGTAAAAGTACAGTAACACGCGTTGTTGCATAGTAGCACACGGTATTAATTATTGATGCTTACGTGAGAAGTCACTCAGCTATACTCAATTATTGCTACAGTAATTGCTGCATCATATCTCTTATATTATTGATTCAATTATTGTCACAGTATCATCTGTATAATATGTTATATTATCTAAACAATAATTGAGACGACAAGTTATAAATGATTAATAATTGTTGAAAGATTAAATATGTGTTGATTAAAAATAAAATAAAATGATTTCTGGTAATTTTATTCAATCCTTGATGTATATAAAGAGTCTATTATTAGACGTTTGTGGTAAGTTTAATTATTTATGGGGGGCCATATGTCATCATCTAAGAGTCTCTTTCATAAATAGTAATTACTTTCGTAAATAGTAATTATTTTCGTAAATAGTAATTACCTTCGTAAATAGTAATTACCTTCGTCAATAGTAATTACCTTCGTAAATAGTAAATACTTTCGTAAATAGTAATAAATCTTCTATAAATAGAGGCCTAGGGCTTCATTATTTTTCACGAATTCGTTCAAGCTATAGAGAGAGAAAGTATAGAGAGAGTAATAGAGAAAGAAGAAGAGTATTCGGTTACTACACTACTGCAGTATTCAGTCTCCTAATACGGTAAGGGGTGTTACTCTTTCTTCTTGAAGAGAACTTATGTTATTCCATTCGTTGTTATTCTGTTGGAATAACCTGTAAAAGTGGCATACCCTATACATGACCTGTATACGCGGTGTACCCTATACTTGGTGAAATCCTTATGTTATTCCATTTCTTATTATTCTGTCGGAATAACCTGTATACGCGGTTTACCCTATACTTGGTGACATTCTTCTATTATTCTGTTGGAACATCCTGTCTGTGTGTTTTACACCGGACCTGGTTCCGTCTTTATTATTCTGTTGGAACATTCTGTCTGTGTGTTTTACACCGGACCTGGTTCCGTCTTTATTATTCTGTTGGAATATCCTATCTGTGTGTTTTACACCGGATCTGGTTCCGTCTTTATTTATTATTCTGTTGGAACATCCTGTCGGTGTGAATTTCACCTGACCTGGTTCCGTTATTTATTATTCTGTTGGAATAACCTGTCTGTGCGGTCTATCGCATGCATGGTGATTTCTTTTGTTATTTCATTCTTTATTATACTCAGTTGGTTAAAACTTTAACTTCTATACTCCATGAAATTAGTAGAATATCCTTGATATTTGCGCTTCATCCAGTATCCTTTCATGAAAATATTCTTCTGATCATTCTTGAATTTTACACCACAAAACAGTATCGTGTTGACAATTTGGACGTTAATAATTTCTGGATAAAATAATTCTTGAACTTGTTTTATTGAATGATTATATCATTGTCATCATCCTCATGTTTATATTTTGTTGAAAGTTATCTGTGGCCTGTAGTGCATAGATGGACTTGGTATGATTATGACCAGGGATTATTCGGTGTAATCATGACCATAATATTACAAATGATGTAAAAATTAAAAGTTCTCATTGGCCGTAGTGCATTGATGGACAATTGTTGGCATGATCATGACCACTAATGAATACACAAATATTCTTGGCCGTAGTGCATGAATAATTGTGGTCGTGATACTAAAGAATATCCTTGGCCGTAGTGCGGGGGTGATTCGATGATGTGGAATATTTATTAAGCTGAGTCTCAGCCATAACGATGATGAAAAACCTTTTAAATCATAAAAGATAGTAGTTTTTATTTTCTACTTGACTCTTTTAATGGATTGTTGGTTCCGCTGCAGTTAAACTTGATATTTATTGTATTTTATCAGTTTAACACTGTTGAAGGCTAATGATAATTTATTCTGCATTATCTTAGTCATAATATTTCTTACTGGGCTAGTTGAGCTCACCCTTTCTTTCACTGTTCTCTTCAGGAAATGAGAATATAGCTGGGACGAGTCGGGGAACGGAGTGATGGACCAGAGAATAGTATTAGTAGTCCTCACTATTCTGTTAAATAGTGTGACAATAATTGTATTGAGGACTCCTTTTGAGTTTGTATGATCTCTAGTGGATATTTATTGTATTCAAACTCACAGTTGTATTTTGTCGTATTATACACGACAGTGGTATTAGTAAGTTGTATTTGAATTCTGTACCATGTATCTGACGACTCAAGATGGGTGATGTATACCTAATTTTGGGGGCGTCACAGTTGGTATCAGAGCTTAGGGATATGATCCCTGGCTAAGATGTGAGAATAGTACTAGGAGGGGAGAGACGGGAAATTCCTTCGCTAGTATGACCTACCTAAGTTTATGTGTTATTTTATTGGTCGGTCAGAATATAGGGATAATATGTTACATGTCAATTAACCTTTTGTTTTGTGGCAGTATCTGAAAATGACATCTGAGAATGTTGAGAATGACAATGGAGCACAGGCGATCGTTGACTCACTACATATCAATAATCAGGATAATGTGCATCAGGAAGGCGAAAATCCTCATGCAAACAACAACACTGACCAAATGACGAATGATCAAATGTTCAGAGGTTTTATGCAATTCATGCAACAGCAGGCGAGAGCAACTCCTGTCCAAAACGTAGATGGAAACACGGGAAACTCTCGGGCGGTCACCGCTAAACAATTCAAGGAGCTGGGACCACCGGAGTTTAAGGGAGAGCCAAAACCACTTATGGCGGAAACATGGATAAAGCAGATGACCAAGATATTTGATGTCTTGGGATGCTCCGAGGAGCAAAAGGTTCCCTTTGCCGCCTTTATGTTGCGCGGAGAGGCAGATTATTGGTGGGAGTCGGTAAAACGTACTCAACCTGCTGTACTAAAGATATCTTGGGAGAAGTTCCAGGAGCTGTTCAATGACAAATACTTTCCCGAAAGTATTCGCCACATGAAGGAGGTGGAGTTTATTAAGTTGGAACAAAATAATATGACCGTGTCGCAATACGAGGCAAAATTTGCAGAGTTATCACGGTTTGCGTCCCACTTAGTGGATAATGAAGAGAGAATGGCGCGAATGTTTTTAAGAGGTTTGAAGCCGGAGATACGTCAACATCTTATTTCTCATAAACTGTGTTTGTATTCAGATGTTGTAAATAGGGCTCAGTTAGTGGAGCGCGATAACGAGTCAACTCAACTAAAAGAGAGCAGCCGGCAAAATTATAATACCAGCGAGAGTGGTCATCGAAGCGGTGACAACAAGCGTGGAGGGAATCAGTAAGCCAGAAATGGTAACCACTTCGGTGGTAATCAGGGCCAAAACAATAAGAATGGACATTTCAAGAAGATGAGATTCAACAATGATGGAAAGACGTCAGCACCAGCACCCGTTGTTAAGGAAGGAGAAAGGCCACCTATCATATGCTTCAAATGCGGAGGGGAGGGACACATCAGTCCAAATTGCGCGATGCCGTCCAAAGCATGTTATAATTGTGGAAGTGAAGGTCACTTAGCTCGATTTTGTCGTTTACCAAAGACAAATTCAGCTAGGATGGAGGCACCAAAGGCCGTCCCAGAAAGGTCAAAGCCGGTAGTGCAAGGGAGAGCGTTTGTTGTGACCTCCCAAAAAGCAAGGAACCCGAATGAGGTCATCACGGGTAAGCTTATCATAAACTCTAACGAAGTCTATACTTTATTTGATACCGGTTCTACCCATTCTTTTATTTCTCCTACTTGCGCTCATCGATTAAATTTGACTCCGGAGAAATTAGACTTTGACTTATCTGTGGAAACTCCGTTGGGAGAAACCTTCATTACATCCTCTGTTTATAAGTCTTGTTTGGTTCAAATCGGTACCCTCACATTACCTGTAGATCTTATTTCATTGAAAATACTTGCATTTGACGTGATTCTAGGGATTGATTGGTTAACTACTCATCATGCAAAAATTGATTGTTTCCATAAGGTTGTTAGCTTTCATATTCCTAATCAACCTATTATGCGAATTCAAGCGATCAAACCATTAAAATCAATCACGGTCATCTCAAGCCATAAAGCTATTCGTTTATTGAAAAACGGATGTCAAGCTTTCTTAGCTCATGTCACAGATTTAAACAAAAATACGTCAGTTTTGAACGATATTTCTATTGTTAATGAATTTCCTGACGTATTCCCCGAAGAACTTCCTGGCCTACCCCCAGAGCGTGAGATTGAATTTTGTATCGACCTTGAACCCGGTACAAAACCCATTTCTAAAGCCCCATATCGAATGGCTCCTATTGAACTTCAGGAGTTAAAAACCCAACTGCAGGAATTGTTAGACATTGGCTTTATTCGTCCTAGTACTTCTCCTTGGGGTGCTTCTGTTCTATTCGTGAAGAAGAAAGATGGGAGTATGCGACTTTGTATTGATTATCGGGAGTTAAATCATGTCACCATCAAAAATAGGTATCCATTGCCACGTATTGATGACTTGTTTGACCAGTTGCAAGGAGCCAAATTCTTTTCAAAGATCGATCTTCGTTCCGGGTATCACCAATTGAAGATTAGAACCGATGACATTCCAAAGACGACTTTCAGAACTCGGTACGGGCATTATGAATTCCTAGTCATGTCCTTTGGATTGACTAATGCTCCTGCTGCCTTCATGGATATGATGAACCGAGTATTCAAGGAATATTTGGATCACTTTGTGGTCGTCTTTATTGATGACATCCTTATTTATTCCAAAAGCCGTGAAGATCATGAGCAACACTTGAGGCTGACACTCCAAAAGCTTCGTGAATATAAGCTTTATGCCAAGTTGAAGAAATGCGAGTTCTGGCTTGAGGAAGTAGCATTCCTTGGGCACGTGGTATCAAGTCATGGAATATCTGTTGACCCAGCAAAGATTGAAGCTATTCAAAGCTGGGAGCAACCTAAATCAGTGACCGAAGTACGTAGCTTTCTCGGTTTAGCTGGTTATTATTGGAGATTCGTGGAAGGATTTTCTCGAATCGCTACTCCATTGACTCAGCTGACTCGGAAAGATACAAAGTTCGGTTGGAGCAAAGAATGTGAGAAGAGTTTTCAAGAACTCAAGAGGAGACTCATTTCAGCACCTGTTCTAACAATACCATCTGGCTCGGAGGGATTTGTCATCTACAGTGATGCTTCGGGCAAAGGGCTGGGATGCGTTCTCATGCAACATGGAAAAGTCATAGCCTATGCCTCGCGACAACTCAAAGAATATGAGAAGAATTATCCTACTCATGATCTAGAGTTAGCAGCTGTTGTTTTTGCACTTAAAATTTGGAGGCATTACTTGTATGGGGAGAAAGTGGAGATCTTTACGGATCATAAAAGCCTCAAATATTTCTTCACTCAAAAGGAACTCAACATGCGACAACGACGTTGGCTTGAACTGTTGAAAGATTATGATCATACCATCCAATACCATCCTGGAAAAGAAAACGTGGTAGCTGACGCATTGAGTAGAAGATCACATGCAAATACGAGTGCGATATTGTCAACGCAAGGGCCCATTTTGTGTGACTTGCAAAGGATGGAGATAGAGTTAAAGACTCCAGGGACGCATGTGACGATGGCGAATATACGAGTAGAACCAACTTTAATCGATAAAGTTAAAGCCGCTCAAGCTACAAACCTGGAGCTGATGCGTATGAAGAAGAAAGTGCAAGAGGGTGCTATGCCGGAAGCAAGAATCGATGAAGAAGGAATACTTCGAGTCAACTCCAGACTTTGTGTTCCTAACGACCCTGATTTAAAGTATAAAATCATGATGGAGGCGCACAATACACCGTTTGCAATCCATCCTGGGAGTACCAAAATGTATCATGATATTCGTCATACATTTTGGTGGAGCAATATGAAGAGAGAGATAGCGTTGTTTATCTCAAGGTGTCTAACTTGTCAACGAGTTAAAGCGGAGCATCAAGTACCAAAAGGTCCATTGCAACCACTTGAAATTCCAGAATGGAAGTGGGAGCACATTACCATGGATTTCGTTACCGGTCTTCCTAAGGTTTCTCAAGGCATAGATGCGATTTGGGTCATTGTTGATAGATTGACCAAGTCTGCTCATTTCTTACCGATACGAGAAACTTATACACTTGAACGTCTTGCTCGTATGTACATAAACGAGATTGTAAGACTGCATGGTATGCCGGTATCCATAGTTTCTGATCGAGACCCAAGATTTACTTCACGATTTTGGGTTAGTTTGCAAAAAGCTATGGGCACAGACTTACGATTTAGCTCGGCATATCATCCTCAGACGGACGGACAGTCGGAGAGAACTATTCAAACTCTTGAAGATCTATTAAGACTCTGTGTCCTTGATTTCAAGGGAAGTTGGGACAAGTTCTTACCATTGGTGGAGTTTTCCTACAACAACAGTTATCAAGCAAGTATTGGCATGGCTCCATTCGAAGCGTTGTATGGAAGAAAAGTGTCGTTCTCCAGTATGCTGGGATGAGGTGGGTGAAGCAACGTTGTTGGGACCGGAGTTGGTACGTATGACTACGGAAAAGATTCAAACGATCCGACAACGTATAAAAACCTCACAAAGTCGACAAAAGAGTTATGTTGATCTTCATCGAAAGGACGTGGAATTCAATATAGGAGATCATGTGTTGTTACGTGTTACTCCATGGAAAGGAGTTACAAGATTTGGAAAGAGAGGAAAACTCAATCCTCGATTTATCGGTCCATTTTTAATCCTCGATCGAATAGGAACGGTGGCCTATAGACTCGCTTTACCGCCAAGTATGTCTAGTGTTCATAACGTTTTTCACATATCCATGTTACGTAAATATGTGAAAGACCCGAACCACATTATTGAGTTAGAACCGGACGAAATAGCAGAAGATTTGACGTATGAAGAGATTCCTGTTCAAATCTTGGATAAGAAGGAACATATTCTACGCTCCAAGGTTATACATCAAGTCAAAGTTTTGTGGAGAAACCACGTTGAGGAAATGACTTGGGAGTTAGAATCTGAAATGAAGTCAAGGTATCCTTGCCTCTTTGACATACCAGGTACGTACCCTAATTTCGAGGGCGAAATTTCATAAGAAGGGGAGGTTGTAAGACCCCAGTTTTTATAAATAAAGATGAATTTTCATAATTATTATTTTTGAATATTATGGAATAAATTTGATAAAATATATAGTTGTGGGTAATATTTATAAATTTTGCAAAGTACGCAAGTTGTTATAAAATATTCGTTTGGTCGGGGAATATTCTTTTTGTCGGGGAATATTCGTACGACGGCACAATCATTGGTGGACCCCACAACGGAAGTATTGTTGTAGTTAGAAAACGACAAAATTATCTTTCTATAAAATAACGGCGGAGGTGTTACCGTTAAAACTGTTGAACTACTCGGTAGTAAAAGTACAGTAATACGCGTTGTTGCATAGTAGTACACGGTATTAATTATTGATGCTTACGTGAGAAGTCACTCAGCTATACTCAATTATTGCTACAGTAATTGCTGCATCATATCTCTTATATTATTGATTCAATTATTGTCACAGTATCATCTGTATAATATGTTATATTATCTAAACAATAATTGAGACGACAAGTTATAAATGATTAATAATTGTTGAAAGATTAAATATGTGTTGATTAAAAATAAAATAAAATGATTTCTGGTAATTTTATTCAATCCTTGATGTATATAAAGAGTCTATTATTAGACGTTTGTGGTAAGTTTAATTATTTATGGGGGGCCATATGTCATCATCTAAGAGTCTCTTTCATAAATAGTAATTACTTTCGTAAATAGTAATTATTTTCGTAAATAGTAATTACCTTCGTAAATAGTAATTACCTTCGTAAATAGTAATTACCTTCGTCAATAGTAATTACCTTCGTAAATAGTAAATACTTTCGTAAATAGTAATAAATCTTCTATAAATAGAGGCCTAGGGCTTCATTATTTTTCACGAATTCGTTCAAGCTATAGAGAGAGAAAGTATAGAGAGAGTAATAGAGAAAGAAGAAGAGTATTCGGTTACTACACTACAGCAGTATTCAGTCTCCTAATACGGTAAGGGGTGTTACTCTTTCTTCTTGAAGAGAACTTATGTTATTCCATTCGTTGTTATTCTGTTGGAATAACCTGTAAAAGTGGCATACCCTATACATGACCTGTATATGCGGTGTACCCTATACTTGGTGAAATCCTTATGTTATTCCATTTCTTATTATTCTGTCGGAATAACCTGTATACGCGGTTTACCCTATACTTGGTGACATTCTTCTATTATTCTGTTGGAACATCCTGTCTGTGTGTTTTACACCGGACCTGGTTCCGTCTTTATTATTCTGTTGGAACATCCTGTCTGTGTGTTTTACACCGGACCTGGTTCTGTCTTTATTATTCTGTTGGAATATCCTATCTGTGTGTTTTACACCGGATCTGGTTCCGTCTTTATTTATTATTCTGTTGGAACATCCTGTCGGTGTGAATTTCACCTGACCTGGTTCCGTTATTTATTATTCTGTTGGAATAACCTGTCTGTGCGGTCTATCGCATGCATGGTGATTTCTTTTGTTATTTCATTCTTTATTATACTCAGTTGGTTAAAACTTTAACTTCTATACTCCATGAAATTAGTAGAATATCCTTGATATTTGCGCTTCATCCAGTATCCTTTCATGAAAATATTCTTCTGATCATTCTTGAATTTTACACCACAAAACAGTATCGTGTTGACAATTTGGACGTTAATAATTTCTGGATAAAATAATTCTTGAACTTGTTTTATTGAATTATTATATCATTGTCATCATCCTCATGTTTATATTTTGTTGAAAGTCATCTGTGGCCTGTAGTGCATAGATGGACTTGGTATGATTATGACCAGGGATTATTCGGTGTAATCATGACCGTAATATTACAAATGATGTAAAAATTAAAAGTTCTCATTGGCCGTAGTGCATTGATGGACAGTTGTTGGCATGATCATGACCACTAATGAATACACAAATATTCTTGGCCGTAGTGCATGAATAATTGTGGTCGTGATACTAAAGAATATCCTTGGCCGTAGTGCGGGGGTGATTCGATGATGTGGAATATTTATTAAGCTGAGTCTCAGCCATAACGATGATGAAAAACCTTTTAAATCATAAAAGATAGTAGTTTTTATTTTCTACTTGACTCTTTTAATGGATTACTGGTTCCGCTGCAGTTAAACTTGATATTTATTGTATTTTATCAGTTTAACACTGTTGAAGGCTAATAATAATTTATTCTGCATTATCTTAGTCATAATATTTCTTACTGGGCTAGTTGAGCTCACCCTTTCTTTCACTGTTCTCTTCAGGAAATGAGAATATAGCTGGGACGAGTCGGGGAACGGAGTGATGGACCAGAGAATAGTATTAGTAGTCCTCACTATTCTGTTAAATAGTGTGACAATAATTGTATTGAGGACTCCTTTTGAGTTTGTATGATCTCTAGTGGATATTTATTGTATTCAAACTCACAGTTGTATTTTGTCGTATTATACACGACAGTGGTATTAGTAAGTTGTATTTGAATTCTGTACCATGTATCTGACGACTCAAGATGGGTGATGTATACCTAATTTTGGGGGCGTCACAGTTGAGGTATGGGTGAAATGGTGGCGGCAATGGTGTTAGAGGTGGTGGTGTTGATGAATATGGTGGTTGTGGTAGTTGGCGTGGCGGTGTAAGTGATGATAGTAGGTGGAATAAAAGTGTTATATATTCCCTCACATTTCAAAAATATAATTTAAATAAATACTCCTTTTGTTATATATTCTTTTTAATTTATAAAAGTTTAAAATTTAAATGTGATCATTTATTTTGATACATATATGGTATCGATTAGTATTATTTGGGTTTTTTTCCTTCTTAATTTGTTATTTTTTGTTAAACACTAGTTGGTATAATTTTATATTTTTTGTAATATACGATATTAAGTTAGTTTTTAAAAATAAAAAAAAGGTCAATTGAATCTGGCTATGGTCCAAACAGTATAAACCCATAATGCTCCTACGGCATTGTCGCTTGGGTCGGTGTTCTGACCAATTTCAGCCGAAAATTAAATTAGGGGGAACATTGTGGAAAATTAGGTAGTTGATATAACGGATGTGTAAGTCAAATTAATTTAGGGGTCAAATTATAAAAAGGGTGGAACTGAATGTAACAAAGATGTATTTAGCCCTTTGTAGTTAGACTAATTACCCTTCGTTAAATATTTGTAAGACCTACTAGCTCCAAGTGGTTTTCTTTCTTAAGTATCACATTAGCGTTTCAGTTGACAGTAGATTGCATGCATCCAAGAGATTATTAATTATGCGATCACTGTCATGTCTATTCTGCATGTGTCTGATATGTATGATACAGATACGATATTTATTGGGATTAAAATCCAACTTTGAATTTAATGAGATTCGTTACGGCATATATATATATATATAGGGTCTCCATCCACAGCAACCGGTTGTTGGGGAGCAACCCCTTTTATCCAGCTGTAACAGCTTGTACCGGCCTTAGAATTTTTTTTTATAAGCCGGTACAAGCTGTTACGGCTGGATAAAAGGGGTTGCTCTCCAACAACCGGTTGTTGTGGATGGAACCCCATATATATATATATATATATATATATATATATATATATATATATATATATATATATATATATCAAACTATGTTACTTATTAAATCACAAGTCCATTTGGCAAATCTAAAGGCACGTGTTAAGAACTTTATACCAATATCTATCTATACAAAGTGGAACAGATTTTGAAAACCCTTAGTTTCCCGCTGGCCTAATAATAGATCTGAACCCTCAAAACTTTGGGATAGATCTGGCCATTCATTACTAAGGTTAACAAAACACGGAGTAAAAAAATCAAAAATTTCAAGGTTCTTCTTCCTCTTCTAAACCTCAACCCATAAGGAATTCAAGGTTCTTCTTCCTCTTCTACCTGTTCAAACCCAGAAGCAATTCAAAACCATTTTCAATCTAAACCAACAAAGGGTACCATAACAAAGGCCACCGCAAAGCCACCACCAGCCGATGATACTCGGCGACAGCAGCGACGAGCCGATGATTGTCGGCGACAGCAGCGGCGAGCCGATGATTGTCGGCGACAGCAGCGGCGGCGAAGAAAACCCCAATACACATACATACTGACATAATGTGCCGTCATCCTCTTCCATAAGTTGTGTTTTCCTCTTTCGTTCTAGGGCTTTTTCTCTATACTTTTTCCGTTCTTCACTCTTCTGGTAATTGTTATATCATTATTTCTCAATTAATTTTTCACTTTTACTATATGCGATTTATGTATATACACTCACTCATATGTGTATGTATATTGTATGCTTGAATAGTTTAGTATTTAACAATGATTCTGCCATTATTGTTCTAGAAAGACTCAACTCCTATTTGTTCTGTTTTCTGATTCCATTCTTTTATTGTTGATGATCATTTTCTCCCCAGTAGAATGGGTGTCCAGCCTCTGTTTTACTATATAATCTCATCTGTCCAGCTTCTATTTTACTTTCTAAACTAAACCCCAGCTTTTCCCAAGTTTAATCTCTTAAGCGTCACTTATTTTGAAAGGTGTCAATTTACTCATAGTTCTGACACATTGTAAATGATAGTATCCTAGAATGATTGACTCACCAACATAGATTGGCTTAAATATTGATACCGATGTACTATCACATACATTGCGCGAGTCAGTGACATACATTTGGTTTCAAAATTTTATCAATTTTTATATTCTATTACTTGATTGTCAAAAGAAGAGAAAGATAATGAAGTGGATGATAACATGGAAATCTGTAAAATATAATCCTGTAAGTGACTGGAATTTAATTCTCGAGTTTCATCAGAATTCAGAATTATGTAAAGTTACATGACAAAACAGAGCATACCATAGCATTTTCTAGCATTTGTGTTAGTTACAACAAATATTATTATTAGGTTTTCAGCACATATGTAACCTTTTGGAAAGTAAGTTTTCTATTCTGCTTTCTACATGTGGTAAATACTTGGCAATGTACTATATTTTTTGGGGCATGTTATAAGTGGTTTTTGGCATTCTTTAATTTATAACAGAATGAAACTTGGAATTATAATATACCAAGTGGAGTCGATCACTCATATGTACTTGCTTATGTCATGTACTTTGTTTACTGATTAGTATTTGTGTAGTTTTTAGTACATTTTGAGCTGTTTTGGATTTTGCTTTATTGGATTTGTTGGGGTTTTTTGATGGATTTTGGATTATAGTACTGTTTGGTTGAATTTTGAATCATTTGTTCCTGATAGAATGAGAATTGATTACAGTAAGTTGTTTCTGATAGAATGGGAATTGATTAAAGTAAGTTGTTTCTGATAAAAGGTAATCACATGAACACTGAAACTAATTTATCAGCAAACATAAATCAAAGAAAATTAAAAGTACTAAAGCAAATGGTGGAGGCTATGGAGGAAGTGGCTATGGAGGTGGAAGTGGGGGATGGGGTTATGGTGGTAGGGGAGGAGGATGGGGTTATAGCGGAAGCGGTGGACGTGATGATGGTGGTCGTGATGGTGGAGGCTGTGAAAATCGAGGTGGAGGTGGCGGCAGAGGAGGACGAGATGGGGGAGGATATGGTGGTAATTCACAAAGTCGAGATAATTAATATTCTGCTCCTTTTCCTCTTTAAGTTAATTACTAGCGAAATATATGTGGAATCTGTATATAATCTACATTTCTCATACTGAAATTCTCTCCTTACAGATATGTTTACTCATTTCTTGGCTTTCTTTTTCTCTCTGTATATATTTGTGTTTTTATATAATACATAAATGATTTTTTTACATATTAGTTAATGATTTCTTTGGCACTCCCTCTTATGATGTATTTTTCTGTTTGTGTATAGTATCTCAAAAAGATTTGTCCCCCATTTTGGCACTCCCTCTTATGATATATAATACATAAATGATTTTGTTTCAATGTGTAATGTGTACAATGTGTACTGTTAAGAAAATTAAAAATCAATGTGTAATGCCCCTGTTACGTCAATTATGCTTTTTTGGGGGGCTGTCCATTTGGTTATTACTTATTACTTATTAGCCCTCTATTCAATTGGTCTTAATCTAAATATTGTAAATTAGATATTTAATCTTCCTCAGTTGTTATCCGAATTTAGAGCCACCTGATGACTAAATCTAATTGGGCTATGATGTTGGTCTGTAAAATTCTTACATGCACAAAAGTGGCACTGCTTCTGTATAATTCTTACTTCCCCATTCATGCTTTTGTTTTTCTCCTTCATCCTACTAATAGTGGCATTGCTTCAATAAAATACTGAAGCAATCCCCATAATCTAAACAAATAGGAGTACTTAATATTACCTAGAATAATGATAGTTAGTCACACATCCAAGTACTGAACCAAATGGTTATAGTGTGCTATTTTGGTCATTCTTTCCTTTCTAGCATTTAAATTGGCATCATGGAGCTGCAAACAGGTTTGGAATTGGTATTTTCTACTTGAGTAATAAAACAGATTGAAATTGTTACCTGTTTTTTTACAATTATGTTTGTTTGCTTTTGTATAATGATTTTAATTGTAGTTTTGATATTGACATTGCGTGTAATTCAACTGCTATATAACATATAGGCAGATTTGATTTATCATGGATCTAGGTAGATTCATTTTAGATGTATAAAATATAAAATACTTGAAAAGGGGTTCAGTTTCCAGTTGAGTTTTTTTCCCCATCAGATTTGTTTAAACCCATGTGGGCAATTGTCTCTGGTCTTTGAAATACAGGGAAATTTGAAGTGGACAATGATTTGTTTGATTTTAGATCTGTTGGTAAAAATTTTACGATCTCTTTTATGGTTAGCTGAGAATTGATGGGTTAATTTTACTTAATTGGGTTTTACTGGTACGGAAAATGTATATAGATATAGAGGTGTTTAGATTTGTAAATATGTCTATATTTTGGTAATACAATGATATATTTGTGTGCTTATTAAGATAATTCCTTTCTTATTAGTAGTAATTCTCTCTCTAATTGAAGTTGGTTGTTTTTTTTAAAAAAAAACTCTCCCTTACCCATCATTCCTTTTTTTATTGTTTCTTGAAAAAATTTTCTATTTTGGATTCTCAGAAAGAGAATCTATGTATCTCATCTGTGTTCTTCTCTCAGTAAGTTTGGGTTTAAAAGTTAAAAACTTTGTTCTCTGGGCAATTCAATTGTTTTTGGGAGTAAAGAATTAAGTTAGGGAGTGATGGTGAGGAAACATGGATGGCAATTACCAGCTCACACATTTCAGGTTATGACTATTGGTTAGTTCCCCTTTTTAATTTTTGTAAGGCATTGCTTAATTTAATGTAAGAAATTAGAGATAGGGTTGGAATTAGAGATAGGGTTTTAAGCTACTCACGTCGCACAACTTCATAGATCACACCCCAGGTTAATTCTCTATCTAATCTCTAAACCGAACATCTTTTCTCCTTATTTTACACATTTAATCTATTTAATCCATTCATTCCCATTTGAATTTGGTACTTTGCTTTTGTTCTTCGTTTTTCATTTCTATTTTTTATGATTTTAATTATAGTTTTGATATTGACATTGCGTGTAATTTGACTGCTATATAACATATAGGCAGGTTTGATTTATCATGGAGCTAGGTAGATTCATTTTAGATGTATAAAATATAAAAGACTTGAAAAGGGGTTCAGTTTCCAGTTGAGTTTTTTTTTTCATCAGATTTTTTTATACCCATGTGGGCAATTGTCTTTGGTCTTTGAAATACAGGGAAATTTGAAGTGGACAATGATTTGTTTGATTTTGGATCTGTTGGTTGAAATTTTGCGATCTCTTTCATGGTTAGCTGAGAATTGATGGGTTAATTTTACTTAATTGGGTTTTACTGGTATGAAAAATGTATATATATATATAGAGGTGTTTAGATTTGTAAATATGTCTGTATTTTGGTAATACAATGATATATTTACGTGCTTATTAAGATAATTCCTTTCTTATTAGTACTAATTCATTCTCTAATTGAAGTTGGTTGTTTTTTTACAAAAAAACCCTCCCTTACCCATCATTCATTTTCTTATTCTTTCTTGAAAAAGTTTTCTATTTTGGATTCTCAGAAAGGGAATCTATCTATCTCATTTGTGTTCTTCTCTTAGTAAGTTAGGGTTTAAAAGTTAAAAACTTTGTTTACTGGGCAATTCAATTGTTGTTGGGAGTAAAGAATTAAGTTAGGGAGTGATGGTGAGGAAACATGGAAGGCAATTACCATCTCACACATTTCAAGTTATGGCTATTGGTTAGTTCCCTCTTTTAATTTTTGTCGAGCATTACTTAATTTAATAATTTCTGTATGTGGGTTATTATTAAAATTACAATATGTCATGTTTATGATGTGGGGTTCCTCTTATGTGGACTGGTAGTTGTTAATTCACATGAAAATTTTCATTTTGTTTAACATTTTGGTTAAAATATCTGATAGAATGATGGTACTTAGTTGTTGTCAAAGACTTTGTTTTTGGGTTGTTTTTTATCTGTAGAATAGCTTAGTTTTGAGTTAAATGATTACTATATACTTTCAGCTCTTGGGATAGTTGAATTTTATGTCCTTTTTTGAAAGGTTGTACTGAATTTTGTTCTGTTAGTATGTTTGTGGTCCTTCCTTAACTCCTATATTTCCTGAATAGCATAAAATTTACCTGTTGGTTGAAATATGATACTTTACATTCTTTATTCTTTCATATCCGTCTATCTTTTAATGGTCTTTTGAACATAATGTCCTTTGTCTCTGTCAAGATGGAAACTACGGGCCACAAGTGTCATTCAAAGTTTGACATAATGTCCTTTTAGTGACATTGTCTGACTGCATATGTTTTTGAAATTTATTATCTAATCTATAGACCTTCTTTACTATGTTGATTCACTAAATTTATTAAAATGACTTAACTCTACGATTGAGTTGTTTTTTTTGTTTTTTGGTATTTATGCTTCTCCTTTATTTCTTTTTTCTAAACTCTGAATTTTGTATTTTGAATAAAACCTTTTTTTCTGCTCTGTTCTGAATAGATTTGGTAATTAATAAAAGGGGATGTAACTAGACTTGATGAAAGAACTTTGAGAATGTATAAAATAAGAATATTACATTATTATGATTTATTTTATATGCTGATATTTTTTTCCCTTTGTATGAATATTGAAAAAGGAGAAGACTGTCTCACAGGAAGTTTGAGCATTCCAAGCATGGATCCCTTGGATTTCTCCCAAGGAAGCGCGCTGCTCGCCACAGAGGAAAAGGTGAACTGCTCGAATTACTTTAAATTTTATTTTTTTGCTCTTTTTAACATTGGATGTGTTCCTATTTCATTTTGAGTAAGGCATCGCACTGAAGGAATTTTTTTGGATTGTCATTCATCAGTTCACAGATATTGAAGCTATGGTATTAACATTCATGTACCCTTCGCATCTTTTTTTGCGGTTTTGATAGTTTTTTATTTATAGTTTTTTATATATCCCAAGAAACATTGAAATATTTAATGAATTTGTGAGATTATAACAGATATAAGAGAGTTTACCCCAATACTTTGTTTTTTTATAAATCCCAAGAAACATTGAAATATCTATCTATACAAAATAGAACTGTTTTTGAAAAAACTTAAATTCCCGCTCAAACCTATTAAAAGATCCGGACCGTCAAAACTTTGAGATAAATCTAACCATTGATTGCTCAGCAGCTCTCATTCTTTCGTGTTCTAATTTCAAACCCTATTCTCTCTCTTATCTCTCACACTTAGCCAACTCGACCCCCCCAAACAACTCGACCCTCTCGACTGCCCTAAATCTCTTATCTATCATAAAACCCTCTTTGCATTCTCTCTCATGGCCAACTCTCATTCTCCTTCTAGGGTTTCCGCCTTCTCTACTGTTTCACCTCCTCCTTTGAAGTTCTTGGCTGCTTCATGATTCGCCTCACCAACAAATTCTATGGCGCCGAAATCGTTAGAGTCAGAGACCCAACAGTTCTTTCTCTCTCTAACGATTTTTCGTCGGCTCCATTGGGTTGGCCTATTCGGAAGGCTCAGCTACCAAAATACTCGATTTCTGATGTTATGGAAACAAAACCCATTTAGGTGATTCCAATTTGAAGAAACAAAATATGGGTTCAAGAAGTTCAGGTAAGTGGTGGCATTTTTGAGTTTTAAACCTCCATTTTTCTGCCAAGAAAATAATGGAGTACTTACATTTTTTTTTCAATTCCCAATAATTAATTTAAATCGGTTAAGTTAAATGGATGTACATAGATTAGTTTAGTGCATGTGGTTTCTCCTTTTTTGGTACTCAACTTCTGATTTTGATAAATTGAGAAATTTGTTTATCTTCATTTCCTTTCAGACTATCTTTCCAGTCCATACAGAATCTGGTAGTTGAATTAGGCACTTTACAGTTCTGTACTTTTTTTGACTCCCTTTTTACCCTACTTTTTTCCTGTTCATTGAATTTAGAAATGGTTTGCTAAATTGTTGCTGGGTGAAGACATGTCTGGAAGTGGTAAAGTGGTAAACATTGTTGTGATTTCTTTAATTACCCTGTTATACAAACTGATATTATATGTAACATTTGATAGTCAAACAAATAATACTCGGAATAGTTTGAATCATTGTTCTTATTTTTTGTTGCTTTTTTCCCCACCAGGAATTACTGAATAAGGAAGAAGAAATTTAGCTACTATTAATGTGTGAAGAAAAATATCAAATGAGTTTATACCATTGTGTTAAATCAGAGAAGCTAGGTTACAGGTACACTATTTCTTGATCTGGTAGAAACAAGGCTACTCCTTAACCCTCAAAAAAGCTTCATTTACAATTCTTATAACCACATGCATTTGTTAGTCTTTAGATACCCTGTTATGTAAATTTTTTAGTTTGGCCCTCTTTTTTAATTGTTGGAATTATTTGATGCCCTCACTTAGCTACCACATTCGGCCAACTGTGGAGATTGGAACCACTGCCTTCTGAGAAGAAATTAATGTGGCAAAGAGATATGGAATGTCTTCTAACCTGAATCCAGTAAGCTTGAGGTACGTGATATACTCAAAACTCCGAAAACCAAATATTGGAATCAAGTACTCTATGATATATTTACTTCATATTTAGGAGTTACATTCTCTAAGATGATATATTTAAAGTAGTTAGAGCTTCAAACCTATGAAGCACCTTCTTATTTTAAAACCAATTTGATACTTCTAATTAGGATAGATGTTGGGATAAATGAAGGCAAAAACAACTATAATATTTATATCATTTTTCTTTTGAGCTTTTAGCCTTTGTACGACTGAAAACAACCTAAAACACAAACACATCATCATCATCATCATCTAAACTTCCATATGCTTGATAAAATTTCTGGAATATAACTAATTAACTACAAATGACTGGTCGATATTTTTTATTTATGTTTTTTGTGTGTGAAAAAAATCTTATTCATAACCCGAGCAATTTTCATGTGGGTCTGTAGTGTTTGAATTATCATGATATTATTTAGTGAAACATTTGCAGTGATGTTAGATAGATGAATTTATTTATATCTGAACTTTTTCGTTTTCACTATATTTTGCATTAGATTAAGTTTTTTTATACTTTTCTGAAGGAAGCAATAACTCCTTGCTCATCATTTTGAACTTGGCTCTGTTAATTAGGTAATATGCAGGCCACTTTAGTTTTTTCATTTTTCACCATCACCAGAAGCATCTTATGATCTATCGTGTTGGTATGTTATATACCCAATTTTTTTATCTTCTTGAAAATTTTGAAAAGGTTCGAAGAGTCTGTTCGTCAATACTGGATTAGGTGTGGGAGATTTCACTAAAACCGCAAAAAAGGAAAAATACTATCACGAGTAAGTTTGGATTTTTCTCATATTACAGATTTCTTTCTTTTAGATTTTGATATTGTGCATGAGGTGTTTGATAAAATGTCACATACATACCTACTTCTTACAATCTTACTCATTCATATATTTTTTGGATAAAATGTCACATACATACCTACAACAAATTCATCTGCCTTAAGGCGTTTTACTTCCACGAATTATTTCAGTTTGTTTAATTCATTTGGTAGTGTTTCAATTTTTTAGATTAGCCTTGCTATGACCCTGATTACTTTTATGTTGAGGATAAGATATGCAAGTAGTTTGGTGAAAAAGGTAAATATTAGAGACTTGGATCCTTAGTCTAGCAGATCATATTAGATTTCTTTTATTTATTAATTTTTTGAAATTTATTATCTAATCTATAGACCTTCTTTACTATGTTGATTCACTACATTTATTAAAATGACTTAACTCTACGATTGAGTTTTTTTTTTGTTTTTTGTTTTTTTATTTTTTGGTTTTTGGTATTTATGCTTCTCCTTTATTTCTTTTTTCTAAACTCTGAATTTTGTATTTTGAATAAAACCTTTTTTTCTGCTCTGTTCTAAATAGATTTGATAATTAATAAAAGGGGATGTAACTAGACTTGATGAAAGGACTTTGAGAATGTATAAAATAAGAATGTTACATTGTTATGATTTATTTTATATGCTGATATTATTTTGACTTTGTATGAATATTGAAGGAGGAGAAGACTATCTCACAGGAAGTTTGAGCATTCCAGGCATGGCTCCCTTAGATTTCTCCCAAGGAAGCGCGCTGCTCGCCACAGAGAAAAAGGTGAACTGCTCGAATTACTTAAAATTTTATTTTTTTGCTCTTTTTAACATTGGATGTGTTCCTATTTCATTTTGAGTAAGGCATCGCACTGATGTCATTGTTCTGGATTGCCATTCGTCAGTTCGAAGATATTGAAGCTATGGTATTAACATTCATGTACCCTTCGCATCTTTTTTACGGTTTTGATAGTTTTTTATTTATAGTTTTTTATATATCCCAAGAAACATTGAAATATTTAATGAATTTGTGAGATTATAATAGATATAAGAGAGTTTTACCCCAATACTTTGTTTTTTATATATCCCAAGAAACATTGAAATATTTATAAATAATTTATTAAACTTGAGGTAAACTCTCTTATATCTGTTATAATCCCAAGTAAATCTAACCCTTGAAATCAGTTAGCTTCATTAATACCTTAGTTTCCAAAAACATAGCATACACAGTAAGGAAGAGAAAGAGAGTCCACTGGAAAGAAGGGAGAAAGTGGCAAATTCATTTTTTTTGGAACTCTCTTATTAATTGAATAATCAGCTATATATTATACGAATTTTGCATGGACAGAATACATTGTTTTCAGGTAGAAGTAGTGGATATCCTATCACTTTGTTGGGTTTTTGCTCTTTGAGATTTTTTGCAACTCTCTTTAGAGGTTTGATTTCATTTTCTTATTATTATTTATTATTATAAATCTCAGGTGTTATTTTATTGTGGGTGATATAAGCTATTCTCCAGTGTATTTATTTATTACTATTATTTTATTTTAATTTGTAGTGGTGCCTTGGAGTATATATTTTATGGGATACCGAAATCCTGTATGTTGATAGAAATTTAGAGCAATATGTTTTTTGTCTCATTCTCAAGAAATGGTATTATCAACTACCCCTGCCTTATAGTACAAACTTATTTGTTACGGTTTGATTGTAACCATTTACATATCTTTGGATATATCTATATATACAAGCAAGGTCATATTCTATTAAACCAAAGACTAAAGGTGACTGATCAGTAATAATAGCTCTCTTTTTATATGCAAAATCACATAGGATTAAAAAGATAAATTTTTCATTGAAAATTATCAAGTAACTAATATGTTAAAAAGAAAATTAAAATATTAGAATATAATTATAAGAAAAAATTGTGAAATTATTGTTACTAATTATTTTGCTAGACATCAAATTTATCTAAATATTTTCTCTACTAAAATTGTATTAAAAATTACGTTCTAAGTCATGTCGATCACCTATGTTTTTCGTAGCAGTTGGATTAGGAGAATATATTTTTTACAAATATTTTTGTTATTTTATAAGATTCATTGTCATATTGCAAGTTTATAAACTTCCTTTATGAATGTGACTAGAGGTGACAAACTTCCCTTATGTAATAATTTTACATGGGTGGGTAATTTTAAATGGATATGTTATACGTGATTATTGTTTATTTAACTATCTGTTGGTATATTCATACAGTAACAAATAATTAACACAATATTTAGTTGTACAGGTAACTGTAAGAAGCATCAAAAGTTAGATTGTTGACAACTTAACATCTCTTGGTTTTGCTTGGTCATGAAAGTGTATTCCAGCTTAATTAAATAAAGAGAGTAGCTTCAACAACTCCTCATTAGACAGTTTCGAAGGCCTCTTATCTTCAAATCCACCTAATTTTTAGAATCACAATTATTTTGTCCTTGACAATATCCAATCCCGATTCTAATCCAGATAACGATTCGCAGTCTCCTAATCACAACAATCATAATTGCAGTACTCGACAACGTTCTCCTCCTTGGAGCTTTTCCCTTCAAACAATTTATATAGCTCCATAACCTTCTTCTTTTGCTTAAATATAGCACCTAGAGAATTATAACTAAATGATTCATTTCAATTTTTGCAGTCTTGGGATGATATTGCTATTGAATGGAAACGTGTTCGTTCAACAAGTCGAGGATGGAGAAAAGTTAACAAGGTTTGTGTATTTTATAATTCTTAAATTGTATTCAAGTAATCACGTGTCAATTGTTTCTTTCTTGCGATACTACTAATATTTTGTTTTCTCTTATAAATAACAGATTTTTGTTACAAACAATATTTGTTGGTCGTGGACGTTGCTGATGGATAGTATTTCTTTTCAAAATTTTATGTACAGAAGACATGGTAGAGTTTGACAGATCTACAAGGAAAATGTTGCTATATGTATTTTTAAGAACATAGTTTATTAAAAGTGGTAATATTTTTTGGTAGATAATTGGAAAATAGATTGTTATAAAATTATTTTTTTGGGTACATTTGGATGCTGTTTATTATGGTTGATCAGGCATTCAGAGCTTTGTTTGTTTATTTGACATGATTAATGCAATTTTTAGAATGTCCCAAGTTATTTTTTGATAAAAGGTATGCAGGTTTGTATGGTGCAATAAATATCTTATTTTCCGTAAACTAATTAACTTTGTTGGTTATGGGTTCGCTAAAGTAATTGTATCCGGTGTTTTCATTTGTTTTGTTTTTGGTTAAATTATTGAAAGTAAACAAGAGCTTTGATATGTCTAATTGTGTTGTTCTTCTTTTTTATCTACTTGGGTTGCTTTTGGGAGCATGTAATCATGCTTTGGTGTTGAATTTGGAGCAGAACTTTTCTCAGTTTGGAATTCGAAATTCTGTTGAGATGTGAGGGCATGGTTTTGTATCTACATGTTGTACTACTTCTGGTGGTTTGTTTTCTCATAAGGTAGGTTTAGATCTCAGCTAAAATTTGTCAATAGTGATGGGGATAGGAGACTATATTTATATTGGTGCTATCAATTTAATGTTTTAGGTAAATAATGAGCATGTGGCGAATTTTGATTGAAAAGTAAATAATGAGCATGTAGATACAATTTGTGGCAAAATTTTTGACTTCTTTACTTTTTGGGTGAGATGTCTATCTTGATTACAAATTTTCTTATTTACAACAAATAATTACGATTTTTTTACTTTTTATCGAATATATACACTTTTTACATTGTCAACTCACATTTTTTATTTAGATTCATCTTTAAGTATTAAATAATTATACGAATATTTGCAGTGCCGGAGGCACGAGTTAATTCTAGTATATATATATATATATATATATATATATATATATATATATATATATATATATATCATCACCAATTAAAAAAAATTAAATTTTTATTGCAAAATTGTAAAGTCTTTATGATCTACTGATAGTCTCATAGATGATAATTATGAAGAATAAAGAAATAGTTTCTTGTTATCATGTGTAGAAAAAGCCATAACGGGCCACATTGCCCATGTTATAAATGTGAAGAAATGTCTCAATCTGTTCCCTAGCTTGTAGGTATGCTATGAAAGTGAAAAGGGAAGCCACGGGTGATAGGTTTTTAGAAATGTTGCTTTTTTGCATGGAAAGCTCACGTGAAATGAAAAATGATTTAGGACTCTTACCAAACTCTTGAGTTGTCAAAACTAATTCAACGCATTCACACTTCATTTATCTTTTTGGGAGGTAGAGATGGAAAATGTTACCAAATTGCAGGACACCAAACTTGGACAGGGACTAGATCTTGAAGAAGGCTTTTAGTGGGAGTGGAGCATTTGGGAGTCTAAATACATTTCATTTTAAGTGCAATTTATTTAACTCAGAAACGCTGAACAAATCCGTGCTCCGTTGATTTTGAAATACAAGAGCAAATTGAGGTTTGAATTCATTCTAAATAAATGAGCAACGTGAAATTTGGAAAGATCAAATGCCTTATTGTTAATTAGGGATTGGGGAAAAAATCATTAGCCCAAGAAAACAAAAGTTTTTAAAATTAATTTCTTACAATTACCATACATATTATTTTTTGAAATTTTAACAAGTTGAAAAATATTAAGAAATTAAAAGGTTAACAATCTTATTTTGGGATTCAAAGAAATATTACCATTCACAAACTTGTTGGTCCAAGTCAGGAAAACCTAACTAATATTTCGGCACCGCCCAACGCGGATCTTATGAGTCGTCAAGTCTGTATAGTTGGACTTGTGCATTGGATGAAGCTTCATTTTCATCCCTACTACATGTTGTGTTGTAACTCTAAGCACAAAATAAATTAGAAAAATATTTGAATGAAATTGTGTTATTGAAAATCAAAGCAAGTTGTTGGCTTATATGGGCCTTACAAAGAGATAAGACTGAAAAACAAACTACCGTTGTACTGAACATGATAAATGGCTAAGGAAATGGTCAGACTCTACCTACATATCCTAAATAATAGGATTTATTAACTGAATGAACTTTTGACTAATTCAACTATGACTAACAACCCCAACAATTTCTCCCCTAAACTGATTGCAATAATGCTTTCAGTTTACTCGTGGTACCACACACACACCCATTGACTCGCGCAGCTTCAAGAACACATCCAGTTTAAGTGGTTTTGTCATAATGTCTGCAACTTGTTCTTGTGTGACACAATGCTTCAGCTCAACAATTCCATCTCTGGTCAAATCACGCAAGAAATGAAACCTTACATCAATGTGTTTGCTGCGTCCATGCATGACTGGGTTCTTAGATAGCTTAATGGTAGAACTGTTGTCACATAACACAGTGGTACACCTGCCTTGAGAATGACCAAGCTTCTCCAATACTCGCCTCATCCACACTCCTTGACAAGCACAAGAGGCAGCTGCCACAAACTCTGCTTCAGTAGTGGACAAAGCAACTACAGGTTGTTTTTTAGAGGACCAGGACACAGCTCCTTCACTTAGTAGAAACATATAGCCAGAAGTGCTTTTCCTGTCATCTACATCTCCTGCATAGTCACTGTCTGTATATGCCATCAACTCTCCATTACCTCCCTTTCGATAAAAGACTCCCAAGTCCACAGTTCCTTTCAAGTATCTTAACACCCTTTTCGCAGCTTGCAAATGCAACTCAGTTGGACTTGCCATGAATCTGCTAATGAGAGACACCACATACATCAAGTCTGGCCTTGTTGCAGTTAGATACATAAGACTTCCGACCAATTGTTTGTACATGGTAGCATTCACCTTAGATCCTTCTTCATCCTTCATTAGTCTAACACCAGGAACAATAGGATTTTTCACACTATTACTCCTATCCATCCCAAACCTCTCTAAAACTTCTTTTACATACTTCTTTTGACTAATATAAATGCCTTCAGGAGATTGTAACACCTCCACACCAAGAAAATATTTCATCTTTCCCAAATCCGTCATATCAAATTCAAGTTTCATAGAATTCTTGAACTTAACAAACATACTCTCATCATTACCTGTAAAAATTAGATCATCAACATATAAGCTAACAATCAAAATTTTACCTCCATCTCCTGTTTTTATGAATAATGTGTGTTCACAGCTGCACCTCTCAAATCCTTCTTTGACAAAATATGCTTCAATCCAGCTGTACCATGCACGAGGGGCTTGTTTAAGGCCGTATAAAGCCTTCTTCAATTTGTACACCTTATACTCTTCACCTTTCTTCTCATAACCCTGTGGTTGCTCAACAAACACTGCTTCATTTAGCACTCCATGCAAGAAAGCACTTTTGACGTCAAGTTGATACACACTCCATCTATTTCGAGCTGCTAAAGCAATTATCATTCGAATCGTATCCCACCAAGCCACTGGTGCAAACACCTCAGTATAATCTATGCCATACTGTTGTGCATATCCTTTTGCCACCAACCGAGCCTTACACTTGTCAACCTCGCCATTTTCGTTGAGTTTAGTTTTAAAGACCCACTTTACTCCAATCTTCTTCATTCCTTTAGGCAAATCTGTCAGCTTCCAAGTCCCATTTTTTTCTATCGCTTCTATCTCTAAGTCCATTGCAGCTCTCCACTTGGAACTCTGAACAGCTTCTTCAAAGTTAGTCGGATCTGAAGTTGAGGTAAACATAACCAAATTGTTGTGCTCAACTTCTTCTTCTGAAAATTCTCCCCCACTCACATAATCTTCCATCCAGAATGGTGCTTTTCTGTTCCTCCCTTCTGGTGAGCTTTCTTCAGATGTTGGAGAATTCTTTCCAGATGACTCACTTGAAGATAAGCTAACCTTTCCTCCTTCTGATGCGACCTCATCTTCAGATTCTTCTTCACTTTGATCATGTTCACTTCCTTCTTCATTAATATCTCCCCACTCTAGGATATCCAGTCTTGCTTCTTCATTATTTCTCCCCCAATCCCAACACTTAATTTCTTCAAAAAGCACATATCTGCTTACAACTATCTTGTTGGACACTGGATCATAGAGTCTATATGCTTTGGACTCTTCACTCATCCCTAGTAGCATACACTGAAAACTCTTATCATCCAGCTTCTTTCTCTTACTGTCTGACACATGAACGTGGCCAACGCATCCAAAAACCCGAAAATAATCAACATTGGGTTTGACACCACTTCAAGCCTCTTCAGGAGTTATATCTTTCACTGCCAATGTAGGACTTCTATTGAGCACATGCGCTGTCCAATTCACTGCTTCTGGCCAGAAATTCTTTGGAACTTGCTTCTCCGATAACATACTTCTAACCATGTTCATGATTGTCCTATTCTTGCGTTCAGCTACTCCATTTTGTTGGGGAGTGTAGGCTGCAGTGAGCTGCCTGCTAATACCATTAGTTTTGCAAAAAACATTAAACTCGTCAGAGGTGAACTCTCCACCCCTATCTGTACGTAGACAACGAATAAAAACTCCTGTCTCTTTCTCAACAAGGTTTTTATAATTCTTGAAGATAGTAAAAGCTTCAGATTTTTCAGCAAGAAAATATATCCACACCTTACGACTGTAGTCATCAATAAAGCTTATGAAATACCTCTTCTAACTATTGGAAATAGGTTTAATGGGTCCGCAAATGTCAGCATGTACCAACTGCAGTCTTTGTGATGCTCTCCATAAACTCCTCTTTGGAATTGCATCCCTGTGTTGCTTTCACACCATGCAATCAGTGCATATTTTGGATGGTGCCTTCATCTGTGGTAATCCTCTCACCATTTTCTTATTTTGTAATGTCCTCAAACCCTTGAAACTCAGATGCCCATATCTGCAATGCCAAAGGTGAGTATTGTCTTCAAGAATTGTTTGGAAACACGTGGGAGCTTCCGGCAAAATTCTTGCGAGCAATATGAACATCCTGTTTGCAGACATTGTTGTTTGCATAATAAGCCCTTTCTTGGGATGATAAACTCTACATACTCCATGTTGTATCAAAATAGCTACACCTCTTTCTTGCAATTGTCCAACACTTAATAAGTTATTTTTCAACTCAGGTATGTAGAAAACATCAGTGATTACCTGAGTAACTCCACCAATTTGCAACCTAATGTTACCTTTTCCCAACACAGCCATCTTAGAATTATTCCCGAGCTTCACAAATTGCCGGAATTCCTCATCAATATTCGAGAACCACTCCTTATTTGCACATATATGATTGCTACACCCTGAGTCAAGGAACCATACATCTTCTCTCCTTGATTGATTGAGCTCCACATATGACATCAGTAACATTTCTTCTTTCTCCTCAAGCTCAACATAATTCGCTTCCTTTACCCATTTAGGACACTCATATTGAAAATGTCCTAGTTGATGACACTTATAACACTCAACTATAGCTTTGTTGAATGTTTGTCTGCCTCGTCCTCTAGCTCTTCCTCGAAAAGCTCCACCAGTTCGACCGCCTCCTCTTCCACCAATTTTATCATTGTAGGTCACCTTTAATGCTTGCTCATCTCCTCCATGTCCGTTCATTCTCTGCTCATGTACCGGTAAGCTGCTCTGCAGTTCATCAATGGTTAAGGTGTCTAAGTTATTTGATTCTTCAACAGAACACATAACATAATCGAACTTTGAGGTCATTGATCTCAAGATCTTTTCAATGATCACCACTTGCTGCATGTTTTCGCCATTAATCTTCATCTTGTTTGCTATGATGAGTGTTCGAGCGAAGTACGCATCAACACTCTCACCCTCTTTCATGTGTAGAACCTCAAACTCCTTCCTAAGAGCTTGGAGCTGTGCTCGTTTAACTCTTGTGGAACCCTGGTACTTCTGCTTCATGGAGTCCTAGATGTGTTTGGCAGTGTCTCTGTTGAGGATCGTCTCCATAATGGTTCGATCAATGGCTTGAAACAGATAATTCTTGACTTTCAAGTCTTTCAGCTTCTGGTCAGCAATTGATTTTTGTTGTGCTTCAGTAAGCTCCACTCCTTCTGCTGCAGCAGGAATTCCAGTCTCCACCATACTCCAATACTCCTTTGAACGAAGAAAATTTTCCATAAGAATAGACCAATGATCGTAATGGCCATCAAACTTAGGAATTGCAGGTTGAGTGAAATTATTTTCAGCTGCCATACTTTGGTTCTCTCTTTTCTCATTCTTCTTTTTCTTCTTAAAAAACAGCGGTTTCTTTTCTCTCACAATCAGGCCCCGTGATGGAGCTCTGATACCAGATTGTTGTAACTCTAAGCACAAAATAAATTAGAAAAATATTTGAATGAAATTATGTTATTGAAAATCAAAGCAAGCTGTTGGCTTATATGGGCCTTACAAAGAGATAAGACTGAAAAACAAACTACCGTTGTACTGAACATGACAAATGGCTAAGGAAATGGTCAGACTCTACCTACATATCCTAAATAATAGGATTTATTAACTGAATGAACTTTTGACTAATTCAACTATGACTAACAACCCCAACATGCTGCACATATAATAGACAGAACAAGGTTTGGTGATAATTAACAAAGATAGAATCTGAACTATAAACAGAAAAAGGAAAAAAAAAAGGTAATTTAATTTTAGATTTTTTGCTGGTGGTACATATTTATTTTCTTTAACCCTGTGGAGGCAACCGTTTTCCCAATCTATGAAATTCCCAACACTCCACTCCATTTAATCATGATGAGATTCATCAAGTTGATGTTGTAGAATCAGAGGAGCATCTATCATGATTTATGAGCTTATCTGACCACAAGGATAGGCTAAATTCTTATTTGTTTTGCACTTATATTAATTCTCCTTAGAGATATATTTGTAAAAGGATGATTCTGAAAATATATATATATATATATATAGATTTCGTCTCGTCGCCGTAGCATACGATGATAACTTTCTGTTCTATGACGATGGTCCGAACCCGATTCATTAACGAACCAATTCGCTTTTGAGATTATATTGAAAGTAGTATGCATACAAGCCAATCATGTTTGATGATAAAGCATATACTTTGTAACAATCTTATTCATTTATTAATAAAAGGTATTAATTTATTAATGGCTTTTAAATTATCTACATGATGTTGTTTTATAATATGTGATAAACTCATAGTTTTAAGCAATGCTTTTAGAATAATGATGATGATCATTCTAATGAGATCTAAATTCTTAGAAAGCTTAAAACTAAAATAGTTCCCAATCGTTGGATTACTAAATTGGGGATTAGTGAATCCGGATAGATTGGTATATACGTTGCTTGCTCATTGGATGAGGATGATTGATCTCATGATCATTTGTGTGGAGACACTAAAGCAAGTATGTAGGTGCTTATTAGAGAATAAGTTCACTGAACGTGACTCGCTAAGGAATACCTAATGAAGTTTTACTTGCATGTCAATAGGAATTCCTGTAGTGATAGTAGTACAAGTGATCCTTGGACTTGAGATCATCATAGTATCTTGTGTATGATGAGTTATACTTTGACTTATTCCTTAAGACCCTTAGGGTATATCAAAGGGTATGCTTGGGTATAATAAATTATACATGGAGATAATGTATGATCAATAAAGAATCTACCACTTCTAATAAAAGAAGAGAAATGTCCTATGTGATTCGATAAATGACAACCCAGTTGTCCTTGGCCAAGGCAGAATGAAATTAGAAAGGAGTTTCTAATTTGCATTATTTGGAGTTGTGCATTTAAGAGTCGAAATACATATAATTAAATAAAATAAGACTTGACAGAAATTCCATGTCTTATATTTAATTGGGACATTGTATGGTGGAAGGATTGAATTGTACGGTAACTATTTACTCAAAGGTTCTTTTATGATTAATGTTAAAATCTATATTATCTGGAAAGTCGTTGATCGCTAGGGAGGCTTATCCCTATTGTAGAATAAATATTATTTATTTAAATAAATTATTAGTTTAATTTATTTATTTAAATAAGATTAGAATTGTTCTAATTGATTTATTCACAACCGGTTTAATATGGAAAACCTAAAGGGTCACACCATAAAAGGAAGAATAATTATTTAAGAAGTTAATGGCATAATCATAATAATAAGTTAAGTATATTTAATTTAATCTATGGTAATATAATAAATTAAATATCTTAATATTTATTATTTAATATTTTGGAAATATTAAATATAAATTAATAAGAGGAGTCTTATTATTATTATTACTATTATTATTATTTAATTCCTAAAGGAGTTTGGGAATTAATTTAATATAAGTACTCTCATTTATTCCTAATAGGATTAGGAGGCAAATTAATTAAAAGAGTTTAATTAATTATCCCTAATAAGATTAGGAAGCTTAATTAATTAAAAGGTTAATTAATTATTCCTAATAAGATTAGGAGCCTAATTAATTAAAAGAGTTTAATTAATTAAAATAAAATCCAATTCCTTAATTGTTAAGGATGGGTTGCCCACATCTATAAATAAGAGGAGTCTTATTATGGGTGAGATAGTTGTTGACTTTTTAACAACAGACGTAATTTCAATAGTTGGGAGAGTACGCCTTTTCTATAGAGATAGAAAAACTAGGGTTTAGCCAACCACCCATCTTCTTCAATCCTTCTTCTTCCTTGGTGGATCACCTCTAGAGGCCAAACATTTGGGTGGCTAACGTTGATCAAAGGAAGGAACCAAACCCGGTGGATTCAAGTTGAACGCGAAAAGGATTGGAGGTGAACTTGTACCTGAGGAAGCTCAGATCTTCAAGGGTATGATTCTTGTTCTTTCTTTTTCGTTTAATTAATAATTGTGCATAAAGGGTGATCCGGGTTTATGGTTTGTAAAATTTTAAAACTCTGATTTTACACGCTTCCGCTAATTTTGTGCAATTTGATTGCATTCATGAATATTACAAACCTAACAGTGGCATCAGAGCCAAACCTTTATGTAAATTATTAATTGTTCAAAATTTGATATGTATATTGATATGTGTTTAGAACAATTTAATTGGGCATAATTTTATTATATAAAATTTATTATAAAAAAAAAGGAAAGGGAATATAGCTTAATAAATTTTCGGAAAACTGTTGAAATTCGCGAAACTGTGTTTGAAAAATAGTTTCTGTTTTTGCTTAGTCCGCGGCTGACTTTTATTTTCAAAAGTGAATCATGTTATTTCGGTTAGCATGCCTTCAATTAAAAAAAAACTGATTCACGTGAACCGTACGGCTGCTAATTCACCTTCACGAAATTTTAAGTATCAGGATTCAGTAATTATATATATACATAGATATATATATATATATTAACGGTTAATATATATGTATATATATATATATATATATTATTCTCTATTATTTTATTATTAAAATAAAATTTTATTACAATCTTAAAATAAAAGGTTTATTTTAATTTTAAAATAAAAGATTTATTTTAATTTTAAAATTAGAATATCATGCTAACTAATTAGAGTTGGAATTGGATTCCATGATAACTAATTGGAGTTGAAATTGGATTTCATGTTTCCTTAAATAAAGGAGTTTATTTAAATATGAAATAAGATTTCATATTATTCAAAATAAAGGAGTTTATTTGTGAATAGGAAAGAGAATCCTAATTTCCTTAAATAAAGGAGTTTATTTAGATATGAAATAA
>JAINUV010000887.1:75000-98754 GCA_020205505.1 Panax japonicus | reverse complement strand
ATTATTTTAGGAAAACTCTGTTGAAGAAATTGAAGAAAAAAAAAGAAGAGAAACTAGTGAAGAAATGTGGAAGAAGAAAAGAAGGAGATGAAGTGGAGTGAAGAAAATCGTTGAAGATTGAAGTGAGGGAAATGAAAGTGGGTGAAGAAGAGATAACGGTAATAAAGGACATCCACGGATAGAAAAAAAAATCAGAACGGTAAAATAAGAGTACAAACGGATAGAAAATTGAGAGCTTAATGAAAATCTATAAAATGTATGATAATTCAATTTATTTTATATCTTCCAATCAACTACTACAATATTTAACAATTGTAAGTATTTATTAATAATAGTTTGTATTTTATTATATTTGATTTTGTTTTTATTGATAATATCTTTTTAATTTATTTTTAGATGGAAAATCATGATCCCCGATGTTTATTCTTCATTATTATCTGAAGGTTTCTCACTTGATGATCCAAATTGTTGGATGATGATTTTCAATTCAAACTGATGTACCAATTCAGACTCCCGAAAATGAGTCCAATAAAAGAACAGGGCGAAAGGGAAATTACACAATTGAAGAAGATGCTCTTCTTGTTTCGGATGGTAATGTAAGTATGGATCCAATTCAAGGAAACGATCAGAAACATGGAAGATATTGGGAAAGAGTTCACGAATACTTTCACGATACAAAAATTTTGAGTCTGAACGCAATTCTACTGCTTTGGCGAAACGTTGGTCAACAATTCAGCTCGCGGTGAACAAATTTTGTGGATATTATGCTTCAATTGAAAGAATGCAACAAAGCGGTGTAGGCGAACAAGATAAGGTATTTCAATTTTTTCATGTAAAATTTCATTAAGTTTTTATTCTATTTTATATATACTTTCTAAATAATTATTCGATAGATATGTCAAGCATTAGAGATGTTCAAAAGTATGCAAAATCAACCATTTGGATTTATGCATTGTTGGAGAATAAAGGATGCACCGAAATGGAGAACAGATAATAGTGGAAAAAAACAGAAAAAGTAATAGAAAATCAAGTCCAGCACATCTTCTCCATCAACCGCAGAAGAAGTCAGTTTGGGTGAAGACGATGGTATTGAAGATACAATCTCTGCAAGATTAGAGAGGCCAATGGGAAGAAAGGCTTCGAAAGCATTATTTAAAAAGGGCAAAGGAATTGGTGATACTAGTACACCTATGGAGTTGAGGTTTGAGAAGTTCGAGCATCAGATGAAATTGAACCAACAAAAGAGACAAGAGAACATGGACAGAATATATTTTCAAGAGCAAGAGAAGTTGAATATACTGAAAGCACAAGAGGATGAAAGGATCATGATGATTGACACTGCTAACATGGAGCCTGAAGTAGCTGAATAGTACAAACAACGTAAGAAAGAAATCATGAAAAGAGTACATCTAATAGTTGACTTGCTTGTTATTGTAGTAGATGTAATGGAGCCTGAAGTAGCTTAATTTGCTTATTATTGTAGTAGAATGTAATGGAACCTGAAGTAGCTTAATTTGCTTATTATTGTAGTAGAATGTAATGGATTAGGCTCCGCCATGTAGTGACCAAAGTGTTGAATAATATCTTTTGCAGTTTAGAATGAACTTGTTTATCTCTATGCGATGATTGTGCTTCAATGAATTCAAGTAATTGTGGGGTACGCTCATGAGACACTTCTACAGTTGGAATTCGTCATGTGTTCGTAGGTTGTTGGTTCTTGATTTTCATCTCGTTTCTTCAACGATCATATTATGTAATATTATGCATGCAGTCATAATTTTTTAGTGTTGTCTGATCCCAAATCGTGCAGGACCACGAACTATCGCAAAACGTGCTTGCAGTACCCCAAATGCTCGCTAACCTCAACATCCTTTCTAAGCGCCTCTGAGTCTTAGCAAATAGTTTTTCTTATTTCCCGAGGTGCCGAAATGGTTTTAACAAATGTTGCCCATGGGGATATATACCATCAGCAAGGTAATATCCCATCGTGTACTCATTTCCATTAATTGAGTAGTTCACTGGTGGAGCACGACCTTCAGTAAGAGCGAGAAGATAGATGATCTCTCCAAACGTTAATATCATTATGAGGCCTGGTAATCCAAAAAAATGCATGCCATATCCAAAGATCGTATGAAGCCACCGCTTCAAAATAATTGTTGGCTCATGCACATGTCCAGAATACATACCATGCCACGCAACCGGACAATTCTTCCATTTCCAATGCATACAGTCGATGCTCCCCAAACATCCCAGGAAAACCAGCTCTTCAGCTTTTGATAGCAATCTTACGATGTCATTACTATTGGGTGATCTCAGATATTCATCACCAAAAATTGAAATGACTGCTTTTACAAACCTTTTAAGACTCAATATAGCCGTGCTTTCACCGATTCGCACATAATCATCAACGGAATCCGCTGAAACACCATAAGCAAGCATCCGCATTGAGGCAGTTATCTTTTGTAGAGAAGATAAACCGAGATGGAGCAATTTTCTTTGCAGCATTTTTTTTGGACGAAGTATGAATCATACGCTTCAACTGCTCTTTGAATTCGGAGGAAAAGCGGGCGCCGCATTCTAAACCTTCTCCGAAATAGATACGGGGGGTATGTAGGATGTTCTGCAAAATAATCACGAAAAAGTCGATTATGACCTTCATGTCTACCACGATCAATGGTAATACGACCTTGCACAGAACCACGATGACGTGATGTATGCCTATTGACATTTTGTTCTTCTTCAATAGCCGCCATGCCTAATAATTGTCCATATGCTTCTTCATCTTCTTCTTCATCCACGTGCAACATAGCTAATTCGAATTGACGAGACATATTTAAAATAACTTATTTGACTGGAAGAATGAAATTAAGATGAGTGAATATGAGAGACTAGATATGACTTATATTTATAGATGCTATTTGTTTATTAAAATATAGCCGTTATAATATGACCGCTGAAATATGACCGTTAGAATATGGTCGTTGGATTATGTCCGTTGGAGATTTTTTGAATTAATTGATTATTTTAATCATTTTATATTATAGTCCACATGATAGTCCACAGGATAGTCCATCTGCTGGCAGGAGTGAAGACTAAAGGACATTTGCTGATGTCAGATGGACTAAATATAGTCTAGCAGATAGTCTATCTGCCGGAGATGCTCTAAATCCTGAATTTCAGATCGCTTGTTCCTAATCAACTCTTCATCATCTTTCTCTTCTTTCTAAAATTAGGGTTTTTTTTTTCACATGCTATATCTCTCTTTATCACACTCAATATTTGCTTTTACACATCTCTGATTCCTCCATTCTCATCAAATATCACACTATATTCTCTCTCTGAAACAGCATTATCCTCCTCCATCTTCATATGTTGATCTTGAGATGCTCGAAGATGAAGTTCAACTAGCAATTACCAGTTTTTTACTGGGAATTTGTGTTAATTTGAAGGGTGTTGATCGGTGATGGAGATTAAAAGGGGGTTTTCAGGTACGGGAATCCACAGGAACAGAGGCGGTGGAACTCGATTCCCGATTGCCTTATTATCATCTTTTCAATTCTAGCTCCCTTGGGTTTCTTTGCTAGAGGCGATTCTACAGTACACGACTTCAATTAGTGAGTCCATGATTCTAATGTCCAAACTCACTGAAGATAAATTTCTTACTTTGAGTTCAATTCATTTGTATTGCTCAGTTTATAAGTAAATGCTCATTCTTTTTAAATATTTTCAGGTCAATTTGACTTTAATAGTCAATTTGAGTTTTTAATTGAATAGTACTATTAGTGAGGGAATATTATTTTTTAACATAATATCTCTGTCATCTTAAGAAAGATTTTTAGTGAATCAATTTTAGTAGCTCATGATATTTAAGTGATTTTGTTCTTGGTCTTGATTAATATCAAAACAATTTTCTCTTGATTCAGTTGGGGAAACTAATGGAAAATAATTTTCAGAAAATATTATTTCATATCTAGCATTGTCTTTTCGGTTTTTTTAGGGGTCTCATTTCTAGCATTGTCGTGGGCTTGGCTTCAAGAGCTTTGGGAGTAGTTGCTATCCAAATGTTCATAGAGATTGTCTGGCAGTGCTTCATTAGTTTCTCTTTATTCTTCCACTTGTATTCTTAGGAGGATTCCTTGTACTCCCTTTTCTGTACTCTCTATTCTATCTATAAATAAAATCTATTTTATCCAAAAATGTATTCTTCAGATAAGATGGCTCACAATTTTAAAAGATGGAGTTGTCGATGACCATGGTTTTTGTGACATGGCCTCTTTTTGTGTGTAAAGACGTGACAATTAAGTTTACATAGTTTATTATTAGCTAGGTTGTAGATTGTTGTTTTTTTCCCTTTTAGTATCTGGATACATATTGGTGGTTTCTAGACTTGTTAAAGTTCAAAAAAATTCATGCCTAGTATGAGCAAGCGAATTTTGTTTTGACCGGTGGCCGTTCTTGCATATATCAAGCACTGTGAAGGAGTTGAAGTGAATAATAAGTGATGTGTTCAAAGGTCCAAGGATAATGTTTCGAAAGTTTGTTTCACTTCGAATTTAGTATGGACTTAACTTCATGTTGACCTTGAAAATTTAGCTCTTAGGTGGGTGTAACTTTCTGTTAACATTTGGGAACTTAGTGTACTTCTGGTACTAGTTATTCCTTACATAATTTTATGCAAGATCTGCTGCTTACCCAGTTTGATACTTTACCATTGAGGTCTTAATTAAAACTTTCCATTTTCTATCTAATAATGAGTGGATATATGGTAATAGGAAACTGATGCGTGACCTTCTACCGGTCTCTATGATGTTAATGATTGGTTTCCCATTAATTAACAGAACCTATTAAATCATTAACGTATTAGGTTTCAAAATGCAGTTTGTCTGGTTGTTTCCATATGCCATTCATTGTTAAGCAACCTTTTATTTTTCTGCAGATCAAAATGATATCTCAACCAGTTCTAGTAAGCAGGTAACCTTCTTTTAATTTGGCATGCTTTGGGCAGCACTTATAGTACACTTGTCTTTGCTGAATAGAACATATTGGAAAGTGCAGGACATAGATTGGAGAGAAAGGTTGGCGCTGCAACATGTTAAATCCCTCTTCTCAAGGGAGGTAAGTTTGAACCAGTTAAAATTTTCGTACTAGTTTATTCAGCTATTGTGCTCCAAAAGTTTCAGCTCTTTTGTTATAGTTTTCTTACAGTTTGCATGTTCTCAGTTAGTTTTCTCACTACTTTAAGCATCTGCTCTAGGTTATTGATGTTATCAAGGCCAACACAAATGATTTAGGGCCACTGAGTCTTGATTCTTTTAGGAAAACACTCTATCTGCTTCGTGGAAGTTTGTTGGACAAGAGATTCCAGTTGAGAAAATTTCTACTTCTGCTGAGGTCAGGATTACTGCTAGACTTGAGCATGTATTTTCATGCTCATTGCTGTTTGTTACCATATATAATGCAAATTCCGTGTCAACATAAATTGCTGATACATTTTCTTTTTGTGCTAAAAGGCAAACCGAATAGCTGCAAAAACTAAACAAGAAACCCCTAGAGGCAAACAAGATGATTCTTTAGATGGTAATAATCTTTCTTTTAATGTTGGTTATGAACTTAACTCAGACGGGGATATGAATTTAACAGATTCCATTTTCACCTTGCAGATGATCACTCTCAATTTGTTGATGCACCTGCAAAACTAGCTAGAAGGGTATATTTCATCTTTGTATCCATTGGGTTTTTGTTAACTTAGTTTCTTAGCATTTTGAAAATAGCTAGGTTGTTACTAAATGGCTGTTAATATACATCTGCAAATCTTACCCTCTCATTTCAGTTCATATACCATTTGAGCTATAATTTTTCTTTGTAAACTTTGTGCAGCAATTGAGAGAAAAAAACGTGAAAAACGTGCAGCTGATTTGGTAAAACAAGACGATGAAGTTATCCTGAAGCTTGAAATGCTGCCATTGAACGTTCCAAATCAGTTGACTCTGCTATCTTGGGAAAGTACAGTCTATGGAGGAAAGAGATTGATAATGAGAATTCTGACTCGACCGTACACTTGATTCGAGATCAAATAATTATGGCAAGGGTGTTTATATATATTGCGACAATGAAGAACAATACTGACTTGGCCCGTGAATTGCAGAATCGACTAAAAGAAAGTCAGCGTGCTTTAGGAGGTGCAACTTCAGATTCTGATCTGAATCACAGGTAGTAGACATGTTACTCTTGTGCATGTATTATCTTTTATATATTTCTCTGTTCTACATATTGACAGTTCTGGCACAATTTATTTGATTCCAAATACGTTATGTTTGCAGTGCCCCCGAGAAAATTAAAGCTATGGGCCAAGTGCTGTCAAAAGCTAAAGAGAAATTATATGACTGCAAGCTCATTACTGGGAAACTGAGAGCAATGCTCCAAACCGCTGATGAGCAAGTTCGGAGCTTGAAAAAACAGAGCACTTTCCTGAGCCAGTTAGCAGCCAAGACAATTCCAAATGGAATCCATTGTCTGTCCATGCGCCTAACCATAGAATACTACCTCCTTTCACTAGAGAAAGAAAGTTCCCTAGAATTGAGAATCGGGAGAATCCAAATCTTTATCATTATGCTCTCTTCTCTGACAATGTCTTGGCTGCATCAGTCGTCGTAAACTCAACCATCATGAATGCGAAGGTATCTATCTCCTGACAATGTCTCTGTTAGTCGTAATTCATTAAAAAAGGGAACTCCGAGTTTCCTTTAACACCATTAATCCTATTAAATTTTCCGTTGAAGAAACTGTTAATTTGAGGCTCAAGATAATTATACTAGCATGTGGCTTGAAAATGTAAAACTCTCACTAGTATGTACGTATATGCATGTATATATACTTGTATTCTACTTAACTCATTAAACATAGAAAAATAAAATAATGAATTCGCCCCACATAACACCTGATTCTGTTTTTTTTCTTTCTACCCTGTAGACTAAATATGTTACCTGTCTGGATCGCAGGAACCAGAGAAACACGTATTTCATCTTGTTACTGATAAGTTGAACTTTGGAGCTATGAATATGTGGTTTCTTTTGAATCCTCCTGGGAAAGCTACCATACATGTTGAAAACATTGATGAATTTAAGTGGCTTAATTCATCTTACTGTCCAGTTCTGCGGCAGCTTGAGTCCTCTGCCATGAAGGAGTACTATTTCAAGGCAGATCATCCCACCACTGCTGACTCTTCTAATCTGAAGTACAAGAACCCAAAGTATCTGTCTATGCTTAATCACCTTCGGTTTTATCTTCCACAGGTTTATCCTAAGTTGGATAAGATCCTTTTTCTTGATGATGACATTGTTGTTCAGAAGGACTTGACTGGACTATGGTCAGTAAATCTCCATGGAAAAGTTAATGGTGCAGTTGAAACCTGTGGCGAGAGCTTTCACCGTTTCGACAAGTATCTAAATTTCTCAAATCCTCATATTGCGCGAAATTTTGATCCAAATGCATGCGGTTGGGCATATGGCATGAACATCTTCGATCTTAAGGAGTGGAAAAAGAAGGATATAACTGGCATATATCACAAGTGGCAGAATATGGTAAGTTGTTTTCAACCTTCATTTATATATACATCTCTTGCAAAGAATCTCTAGCATGTGCCTCGTTAATTAAACTTCTGTAGAGGTCAGCAAGATATCTAGAAAAAACCAATCAACCACTTAGCAATAGAATTTTGTAGTACTGTCATAAATAAATTTGTGGTGTTGGATACCTTTCAACTGCTTTCATGTTTATGTTTCTACTGGGTGTGAAACGAGCTTAGGCTGCCTTAACCCCTTTCACAAAATTTTACTTCAGTAACAAAAGGAAATACAATATTAAAATTGTTGTTGTCTCCCCCCGCACCCCCTTGAGTTCTCTTTAATTTTGTGTTTCTCTGCTCTTGTTTGCATTGGTATTAGAATGTAGACAGGGTTCTATGGAAGCTTGGGACTTTGCCTCCTGGACTTATGACATTTTATGGGCTTACACATCCACTTGAGAAATCATGGCATGTGCTTGGTCTGGGTTATAATCCAAGCATTGATAGGACAGAAATCGACAAAGCAGCTGTTGTTCACTATAACGGAAACATGAAACCCTGGTTAGAACTGGCGATGACAAAATATCGATCATTATGGACCAAGTATATTAAGTTTGACCATCCCTACATTCGCAGATGCAACCTTAGTGAATGAACTGATGATAAAGTGTGCCGTGTTGCCTCTGGCTTATGTTCCCTCTCTGTTCAGTTGTGGCTACAATTGCTTTCACGTAGTTTGAGAAGGGAGAAAAGGGAGAAATTTTAGCTGGTCTCCCTTCCTATTCCTTTTTTTCCCACATTGTTTATTCTTCTTTGATATTCAAATTTGTTCATTGTGGTGACGTCCTGGCCCTCTGGATATAGTATTCAAAGTCGTGTGGCCACATTAATCTGTAAGAACTAGCCTTTGTGCAGCTATGTTAGGATTGAGCCACATTAATCTGTAAACTCCATAGTTTCTGAGAATGAAAATGTTAATATGATGTATTCTTTTAACATTTCGCTTGCTTATTTTCTAGAGTTCAATTTGAATGGATCTAATAGTCTTAACAACAGATTTACTTCACTTCTCCGGTTTTTTTTTTTTATTTATTTGAGGTTCAAGGTCCTTAGATAAGGGATGTGATATATGGACTTAAGTTGCTGCATTTGCATAATTGTGCAAGTTGAATAAGCTTCAGCAATTCTGGGATTATATTTATGAATTGGGTACTCTTGATTTTTTATTTTTGAAGAATTACTTTGGTCAATGCGTGCAGCCAACTCATTAAAAATAATATGACATGGAGTAGCTTTATGATGCCTAATTGTGTTGGTTTTAAATCAATATTTGTGGTTTAATTGCACAATTAGGAATTGAGTGTTTATAATTTATATGTACAGCTCTCTGTCAAATTGTGTAGAACTGTAAATAGACATTTTCAATTTCTTCCTCTACTTCACTTATCCATGCCCTATTCTTCTTTTCTCTCTTTTTTTTTTGGTTCATTAAATTTGTCACCCAAACCCTTAAAACACCCCCCCCCCCTCCAAATAAAAAAAACCCATGAGCCATTCATTATTCAGGATCCGGTTAGCATAAAATTTATTTTTTTGGTAAGTTGGTCAATTGACAAATAGAATGTTGAACCTCGTTTGTGTGTCAGCACTCTATTGGCCAATTGATCAATTTATACAAAAATAAATTTCATGCTAACCGCTTTCAATTATTCATGGTATCAAAATGATACCTGGCCACTGCCTATTAGTTAATGTGACCATTAAACAGAGTTGTGCAAACCTTAACCTAAAAAAACCCACTTGTGGGGTTCATCAATCAATTTTAACTATTCCATAATCATCATCATCAGGTTGGGGCACCCAATAACTATCTGACAAATTAGGTTCCATATTCTCAATTCCAACCCTCCATCCCCATAAACTACTTAATCACCTCACCATAGCATCCTCCTTTCCTAGGATTATGATGTGATTTTTTCACTTTCCTTTTTTCTTCTTTTTCCGTGAAGAGGAACCAACACAATCTTACTCATGATTTATAACATAAATTTCGATTATACATAATTTGTAATAAAAGGTTGAACGTACTCTTCCACAGATGATGATAGTCATTGAACAAACTTCAAGGTTTGGATGTGATATGATTTTATAACTATGTTTTGACCTGGACCCGGACCGATCATATAATCGAAAAAATTATTGGGTAGATAGGTTACTAGTTCAACTAATAGTTGAACCGTTATTAAATCGATGACGTCATAATTATATATTATTAGTAATTAATAAAATTAAAAAAAAATCTCATTTATTATGAACTAAAACATAATAAAGTTGAGTTATAATACTACTAAAAATTTTAGTGATTAATTTTAATATTAAAAAATTTGGTACAAAAAATAATAAAAAAATCGGTTGAACAACTGGTTCGATTGGGTCGAATTAGACTTGAAATAGAACGGGTTGGACCGGACCAGGTTTCAAAACAGTATTCTATAAAGGACAATTATTAAAATTCTATTGTTATCAATCAATCTTGAACAAAACACCCTTTTTAATCCACCAGCACCAGCGCCAGCACCAGCCCCAGCACCCAACCGACCGACCCTCCCTTTTTTCACTTGACAAAATGGGAAATCCTGTTCCTCATATCTTAAGTACTAAAGTCTCCACCACACTTGCCAAAATGCTTTGGGATTTGGGAGTGCCTTGCTTGCTTGCTTGCTTGCTTGCTTGCTTGCTAGCTCTCCTTTTACTGAGGTGACTACACAAAGAAAGAAAGAAAGAAAGAAAGAAAGAAAGAAATGAGTTTTTGTCAAGTGATATTCTTGTTGTACAAATATATCTTTTAATGCTCCAATATTGTCTTCTTGTGTCCATGAATATGTTGCATTTTTACTATTTGGATTTTTTTTGATAAACCCACCACCCTATTAGTTGCTTTTTATGGTGTTACTAGTAGCTAGGTTGCACTTTTTAAGATATCCTATCCTATCCTATCCTATATTGGAATATAAGTAACTCATAGGGCTTTTGTTTTTTTTCTTGACAGAAGAAAGATAGGTCTGCCATAGGAGTTCCAATTTCAGCTTAGCCATATAAAATTATACGGTATCAGTACTGTATTGATTAATTGACCAACTTATTATGAAGTTAACTTTATGATAACCGAATCTCAATTACGCATAGTAAGAATTTGAGTTACACTTGTTGTCCGTGTAATTTATATTATATTAATAGTTATAGAAATAAAACTTTCATTTCAAAGGTAAAATGAGGATATTATTAAGTTGGAGGGTAAAATATGAAGATGCCAATGAACAAATAAAAATTGATGGAATTAGGACTATACTTATTTATATTATAAAGTAGGCTTAAATACGTTTCACTACCATAAATTATCAAACATATTTCGTTTTGGTGATTCAATTTCAATTAGATGATTAAACTATTGATTTTTTAAATTGGCTTAAATATGAATTAGTATCCTAAACTATAGGGCATATTCCACTTCGGTGATCCACCTTTCAATTTTGTCAATTAGGTTATTAAACTATTAATTTTTTCCAATCACAACAAATTGAACACGCTACGTCAGAAATTGTTGACGTGGCTACTTGTGTGGGGCCATAGGAAGATGACGTGGAAAAAATAATATTTTTTTAATCATGAATAAAATAAATCTGATTGTATAGAGGGTAAATTGGTCAAAGAACAATTAAATTAAAACAAACATTAAATTAAAATATATCATATATCAAATTAATCATATACAATCTAACCCAGCCGAAAATTACATCTCTTCCTCAACCGATCCGGCGATTCCTCAATAAATCCATCAATAATTCACATTTTCACCACCGAAAATTGCAGATTTGTTCTGAAACGACGAATTCGAGCTGCAAGTCACCATCTTCTCTCTATCGCCGTCGACGAATTCGAGCTTACGGATCTGATTTGGGCCTCTGGTTTGGGGTTATGGATCTGAAAGATCCTAGATCTGGTGTGGAAGACTTGATTTGGGCCTCTGGTTTGGGGTTACGGATCTTGTTGGCTAATAATATTTGGGGTTTGGAAGATAGATTTGACTGTGAATAGTACTATTATTTGTGTTTCTGAACAAGGATTATTGCTTAATCTTTTCATGTTCAGATTATTGATGGTAGTAAATTTGTTTTGTTGTTATGTCTGATTTGGTTATTACTGTTGTTTCCCCCTTTGTTTAATTTGGGGGGTGTTTTAGTTCTATCGGAGCATTCCCAATCTGGTTTCATGGTTTATTGCCCATGATCAGATTTGGGATCTTCATGTGTTTCATGGTTTCAGGTTTCATGTGTTTCTGAACAGGGGTCGATCTGCATGTGTTTATTGATCTTCATGTGTTTCATGGTTTATTGGATTTGTTTCAGGGGTCTACTAAAATCTCGAAAATCGAGATTGAGAAGAGTGTGTACGCAGGCGACCGGGAAAGCCGCCGACGATTCGACGGAGAACAGCGTGACTGGGGAAGCAGTAGCCGTTGGATCCAAAATCAATGGCGGCGAGGTACAAGTTTTGATTCGTCCTCATCCGCTGATTCCAAAGCCCGAGGCACCACCAGGTCTGACGATCAACCGCTCACATTCGCTGCCGAAGAGTAGCAGCCGGAGATGGAGGCACAGACGCCGGAGATGGAGCACAGACGCCGGAGATGGAGGAAGAAATAAAAAAGCAATATGATATTTAATAGTGCTTTGAATCTTTTACCCTTAGACATTTAATAAATGTAAAATTCATTTGAAATAATAATTTTTAATTACACGTGTACATTGATTAGCCTAGTCAGTGGAGCCACGTCAGTAATTGCTGACGTGGCGTGTTCAATTTGTGTAATTAAAAAAAATTGATAGTTTAATAATCTAATTGACAAAATTGAAAGGTGGATCACGGAAGTGGAATATGCCCTATAGTTTAAGGTACTAATTCATATTTAAGCCTTTTAAATTTGATCCAATTGAGGCTGCTACGTCAAAAATTGCTGACGTGGCTATTTCAGTGAAGTATGAAGCAGTTGATGTGGGCAAAAAATTATTTTTTTATTTTGAAATTAAACATTATTGATATATTGAAGGGTAAAATAATAATTAAACAAAACAAAATTAAACCCATTCTCTCTCTCCTAATCTTCCATCCCTTTTTCCCATCCCAAACCCTTTGGGGTGTTTTAGTTTTGCCTGAACATTTCCAATCTGGTTTCATGGTTTATTGCCAATCTATGGAACGATCAGATTTGGGCTACTTGCTCAATTTTGGGGATTGCACCTTGATCAATTATGATGGTTCGATGGTTTTGATTAATTGTTGTGTGACTATTTTACCCTTCAATGTATTAATAATGTTTAATTTCAAAATAAAAAAGTATTTTTTTACCCACATCAGCTGCTTCATGCCCCCACCAAAATAATCACGTCAGCAATTTTTGACGTGACAGCCTCAATTGAATCGAATTAAAAAAATCAATAGTTCAACCATCTAATTGAAAAAAATTTAAAAATAAATCACCTAAGCGGAATATGTCAAAAAATTTATAGTAATGAAACGTATTTAAACCTATAAAGTATGAACAAGTGAACAACCTTTCACTTGGGTACAATTTAAAACAAAGAACCGTATCAGACTCTTGATAGATAGGAAGGAGCTACATCCAAAACAAAGAACCGCAGATACTTCCCTGCAAGTTAAATCTATGAAAATTTTGTTTTATAATGGAGCGAAATTTGAAGCTCAAATATCACTCATATATCTAGCGGACCACGAGTTATATTCGCTTTTATTAGTAACGAGTGACGAACGTCGACCGTTATTAATAACGCTGAAAATAATACTGTCTTCGGCTACTACGTACTAATAGAACGAGTGACGAACGTCGACCGTTATTAATAACGAGTGACGAACGTCGACCGTTATTAATAACGCAGAAAATAATACTGTCTTCGGCTACTACTAATAGAACGATATAGATGATATATGTTCATTTTTTATTCATAACAAATACATGATATAGATCATTACTCGTATATATATATATATATATATATATATATATATATATATATATATATATATATATTGACAATAACTCCCTTTCTTTCTTTTGTTGCTTAAGGTAGCATCTCCCATCTGTGAACGATTAGTTAGGTAACTTTTCTTTCTTTCGTTGCGTAGGGTAATTACCAGCCCCTTTTATAGAGCAAGACTAAGTATATCATACATGCAAATCATGTAATCATCTATAAATAAGTATATTTGTTAAACTAAGACATCTCCTGGTTTTCAAATACTCCCTCCATTCTGAATTATAAAATCAATTTGAGACATTTTTAAATTTAAAATATACATGATTTATTTAAATTTTCAAAACAATATAAATCTAGTAGTACTTTTTAGATAGTTTATGATATTCATAATTGTATTGACATAAATTAAATGATTTCATCTCAATTTTAGTCTTAAAATGTTTGAATTAAATTGATTTTTCAAAACTCAGTATTAATCTTACAATTTGAAACTAAGAGAGTACAAAACTTTTCAATTTACAAATCCTCCCGTATAAGTCCTTAAGCCATGATAATCTAATGGTAATGTCTTTACTTTTAATTTTGACTCTTATCACACAGAAAAGACCGCACAAGTACTGAATTTATCCTTAGCTATGTTTGTTTGCAAGGATTATAATCTCAGGAATATAATCCATAAAACTATAATACCAAGACTATTAATTCTAGAATTATAATTTCGGGATTATAATTATAATGTCAAGACTATTAAACCATTTTATAATCCCTCAAGTTTAAATTTGAAAACAAACAAGACACTTAGGATTAATAATCATATCCAAGTATAATCCTTGCAAATAAATATAGCCTAAGTTTCCACTAATTTTCCTCACAGCCCCTCTCCACTCCCAAGTTTCCCATCAAGGCTCTCCATAGGATTGAATGAAATGTAATACACACACATATTATATATATATATATATATGGAATTTAAAATTACTATGATATATTCAAAATTTTGTTTTGATTCAACTATGTTTTTGTAAATAAATAGAATCTGCTTGTTTTTGTGTCCCCCCAAGAACTTTAGTGAAAAGAATTCACAAGTTGTTTACTTCTTCCATTGTGTTTTTGGTTTTTTCAGCATCTTTTTCTTATTGTTTGTACGGTGAAAGATGAAAAGAATCTATCGTTTTAAGTTGTATTGGCACTTGGCAAAAGAGTGGATATATATATATATATATATATATATATATATATATATATATATATATATATATAAAGATAATTAGAATTTTAAAAGAGGACTAATTAAGTTAATGAAGGGGTAATTTTAAAAGAGGGTAAATTTATTATGATTACTTAACTACTTGCTTAAAAATAAAAAAAAAATGATTACATATATAATTATGATCAATTTTTGATGATTTCAAAAGTTTGTCAAAAGTAGCACAACTTTTCTTTAATTTGTTCTATTATATCAAAGCTGAACTTCTATCTCAGAAACACCCCATCCTCCCACCCCCACACCCACCCCACCCCACCCCACCCCACCCCACGCCACCCCACCCCAACCCAGAACTTATTCAATTATAGTAATGGTTGGACAAAAGTGTTCATTATGATTAAAGCCTACTTTTAAAACTAATCAAGCAAATCCAGTTACATTAATTTATACAAGTCATGATCCTGATCATTGAGTAATTATATGCTAAAGTAAAACATAATTCTCGTAAACTTATAGACCCCTTAAAAATGAACACTATTATTAGGAGAATGAAGGCGTTGCTAGGTTGAACGGCAACGTACAGTTCTAGAAATGAAAAGTAAGTATGTTTCAAGAAGATGTGTATAAATATTGTTCATATATACTACACTAACAAACAGAAGAATACATATATGAAGTGAAGTTGTTTCAAGTAGAAACAAGACTCCAACATGTCTCACCAAAATTAGTCCTGTTGGTGGGAAAAGACCCCCCTCTCTCTCTCTCTCTCTATATATATATATATATATATATATATATATATATTCATGTCATCATACGTACGTATATGCATATTTATTATTACCATCCATGTATATATTACCCTCTAAACAAGAAAACAGACGCAGAGGACGGACGCAATGCAGGACTAAAATTACTATATATATAGGGACTACTACTCATTCTATACAAACACAATATATATATATAGCTGATCATTAATTATATGATCATCAGATCATTTAAACCTGCCAATGCCTATTCCTCCTAGTTCAGTACTGATCACATCTAGGCCTCCACCGACAAAAGAAACAAAAAAAGAAGAAGAAAAAGCTGCAGCTGCACTAGTATTTGATGCATCCATTCTTCAATATGAAACCAACATACCTGCACAATTCATATGGCCTGACCACGAAAATCCTAATTCCCACGATCAGCCGCCGCCGCCCCTTGTTGTTCCCCACATCGACTTAAAAGGCTTCCTCGCCGGCGAACCCCTTGCCATCTCAAATGCTACGCAGCTTGTCAATGAGGCCTGTCAAAGGCACGGTTTCTTTTTAGTTGTAAATCATGGGATTGATTCAAAACTGATAAATGAAGCTCACAACAACATCAGCAGCTTCTTTGGAATGCCACTCTCAGCAAAGCAAAGAGCGGAGAAAAAGGTTGGTGATTATTGTGGATATGCTAGTAGCTTTACTAATAGGTTCTCCTCCAAGCTTCCATGGAAAGAAACACTCTCTTTTCGGTATTCTGCCGATGATCAACAATCTTCCTATAAAGTTGAAGACTATTTCTTGAATGTGATGGGCCAAGATTTCAGACAATTTGGGTACGTAGGGATCGAACAAAACATATGTATATATATATATATATATATATAGATATGCATGTGATCATATATATATATATATATATATATATATATATATATATATATATATATATATCCTTCATTAATTCTATGTTTGTTGATATATATTTCTTAATTTTCTTAGGAGGGTATGTCAAGAATATTGTGAAGCTATGAGCAATCTCTCTCTTTGTATCATGGAGCTTTTGGGGATGAGCCTTGGTATCGGTCCATCATATCTTAGGGAATTCTTTAAGGGAAACGACTCGATAATGAGATTAAACTACTACCCTCTTTGCCAAAAACCGGATCAAACTCTAGGAACTGGACCTCACTGCGATCCTACGTCCTTAACCATTCTTCATCAAGATGATGTCGGTGGTCTTGAAGTGTACGTCGATGATAAATGGCAATCTATCGTACCCAATAAGGAAGCTTTTGTAGTAAATATTGGTGACACCTTTATGGTAAGTTCATGCATCAATGGTATTAATTAATATTCTAATTGTTCTGATCTCCTATAAATATATATATATATATACATAGATATATATATACTTTTACAAATTAAAGATATCCAACTAGGTAATATATAATTACTACTGGAAGAACATACATGCATTAATGTAGTCCTGGGTTCTTCTTTTTAATTTCTTTCATTTCAGGCTCTGTCCAATGGAATTTATAAGAGTTGTTTGCACAGAGCTGTGGTAAACAATCAAACTCCAAGGAAATCTCTTGCATTTTTTCTTTCTCCAAAGATGGACAAGGTGGTAAGGCCGCCAAAAGCACTGATTAAGGACGGCGAAAGGGTTTTTCCAGATTTCACATGGTCAACTTTTCTTGAATTTACACAGAAACATTATAGGGCTGACATGAAAACTCTTGATGCCTTTGCTAATTGGCTTCAAGTTAGAAATGAGTAAGAATATGGTATATGAAAAAAACGATATATCATCTGACCTTCACATTACGAGTAGCTAGGCTGAGAGACAGTTGCTGCAAATTGGTGGGTTTGGACAACAAAAAGGGAACGGCCGGCTAGAGCTTAATTTGATATATTAACTATTACAGTCCTAGTGATCGATGTAGGGAATCATAAATATTTACAAGAGGCAAATCATAGGATTAATAAAGAGACTTGCTGAACTTGGTCCTCATTTATGTTTTGTTTAATTAATATGGAAGACTTTGTTTCATCACTTATGTTCCCTTTGTTGCCATCTCCAAGTCTCTGGTTTTGACTTGAGCAGTTCATGCAAATAATTAATTAATTTCCATCATATTATCAAGCCTTAATTTCTTGACATATATATAATGAAATAAACTCTATTATTAATTTGGATCTAAGTTACTACAAGACATGTAAAAAGCTGGTCGACATGACTAATGAATTTTTTAACATTCAACTTTAAATGAGAGATTTCAGGTGAGATGTTCAATTAACAAATTGAGCATTTGAGCTATAAGTTTAGTTGATAATATCTATGTCCCATGAGACAGAAGTCTGTAATAAGTTTTCTTGGAAAAAAGAACCCACAAACCTCTCTCTCTCTCTCTCACACAGAGACAAATACAGACATACACATATATATACAAACAGATATCCAAGATTTTTAAAGAATTTGAGGAGCACTGAGCATCTAGAGACTAGCTAGAAGACTACATCACCTCAAATCCCATTGGTGCTGGTACTATTTAAGTTTTTAAAAAAAACAAAAGAAATTCCATATATATATATATATATATAGTCTTCTCTTCTGCATCTGCCCTTGTAGAAATTAAGAACATCTTACAAATATTTGATATATGTATGGAAACTACAAGATGATCAAGTTGCAACTTTTGAGACATGAAATGGGAAAAATTAATTATTGAACTAACTTTTTTCCGTGTGAACAAATTAACCTTAAAGAACTTATACAATTGAAGCAATTTCATATATCTCTGATGCTGATTGATACGGAACATCACATTTCAAGCAACTTAAACATTGATTACAAATGGTTTGGAAGTTTAAGATTCAAGCACTTCTTCTTCTTTTAATTTATTTAAATTTTTTTTCGCGGGATAGAGTCTTTATCAACTACTCCTTCCGTCCCATAATATAAGACGTTGTAAATTATTTTATTTTTTTAAAATTATTTGTCGTTTTATATAATCTAGGAGAATTAATTACAATATTTTCAAAATTATCCTCATATAAAAATATTACGAATGAGATAGTATGAGACAAGCATGATAATTTAAGAATATTTTTCCTTAATCTTTTTGGTGTGCATCTGCAACCCCTGACCCCAAAAGTGACACGATGGAGTTTTCGCACTACTTAAAATGATGTACGGAAAAGTTATTTATCTTCCAACATATTGTAGTGGTTTCTGGAAAAGAATGATTTACATGGATTGAATGGTCGATTAAAAGCATACCACAATTCAACAAAGCCATCTAGTAGTTGAGATTCTTCTCAAATTAAAGTCAACATTATTAATACTCATCCTAAATGTAGATATTTTTATCTTTTTATAAAGTCATCGTTTTGATCTGCTGGGATGTTTCCCATAAATTCACACTAAATAAATTTAAGAACTTAGATAAATTAATAAGTATAGTAAAATCTCAATCTAACAAGTTAAATCTTTTAGATAAATAGTTGATTCAACATGTAACACCCCCTTTCCCAAAAGAAAAAAGGGATGTCACGCACAAACATAATAAATACAAATTTCTAATAAACCTCAAAATATCTCCAATAAAATATAATATCAAATGTCACATACTCCAATTTAAATAAAATGAACTCCACATTTACATAGTCTCTACTAAGAATAAATAAATGCCAAAATGACCCAAACATCCATTAACAAAATATTATGAACACCAAGTCTAATAATAATTCTCAAAACTAATCTACTCATTTGGATCAAAGGTAGCTCTCATCCCACATATCCTGATCACCCCTGATTACCTGTCGGAAAAAGAACACAGCGTGAGCCAATTGCCCAGTACGGATATGAAGATGAATAAATGTATCACAAAAAGTAATGAATCTAAAAGAATTGAACGAATGAACATATGTGAATTACAAACGAATTTCGAATATATCAAAATTTGAGAGTCCATTTACAAATGACTAACACTGTCAATCGAATAATAATAGCCAAAAGAATCCCAAACAAATAAGGCTGAATCAAATGGTTGTAAGGTAACAATTTCATACTGAGCTCAAATACAAATAGTCAAAGGCTAACAAAATACATCGGTACCATGATTTATACAAATCAAATCGGATAGTACGCACGACACATACGTCACTAATCCGCCAAACAAATCAAATCAAATCAAATACTGGGTCGACCCATACGTATCCTGAACAAATATATCAAATGGCCAAAGCTCATACCCAGAGCATACAAAAGGATACGCCATGGACTAATCACACCGCCACGGAAGGTGTCATGCCCTTGTTTCAAGAGGACATGCCTGTGGTACCCCCACAGGTGGTTAGCTCAAGTATACCCTAAGGATCAAACTACAAAATGTAAGCCAAAAGGGGTTCAAATCACAAGACTTACATAACCATATTCAAATGAGATCGAATTATCAAATACGAACATACCCAATTATTACAAGATATCAACGATCAATACAACTCCGAATGTGAACGAAAATATACGAATAATGGTACAAACGAATAAAGTCTCCAAAATATATTGACACGATTAACTAGTTCAAAGAGTACAAATACGAATTCAAATATCAACGCCAAAATGAAACTATCTCAATAATTTTGACAACGAGGAATAATCCCGAGAGACAATACTAAATTTCTAAACGAGTACAAAACGAACGAATTAAATTTAAAGGAATATCGCTGAAAAAGTACGGAATCCGTACCTTAATGTAGTATTAAAATAATTCGCTGAATCCAAATATCACCCGCTAAACTCCCCCAATCCGATCTAATTATCAAAATAAAATATAAAGCATATAATTAAATTATGAACTCATACAAATTATATTTTCATAAATTCCATAATTTTAATATATAATATTTAATTTGTAACCAAAAGATATTTTAAATTATAATAATAATATTATAATATTAATTATTACTAATCCTGTTTTTTTTTAAAATTTCTGTAACTTATACATAATTATATATTATATATATAATCCGTCAGCCGCTGCATAATATATATATATATAAAATAACATAACGAATGAATATATATATATAGCATCCAGGCAGTATATATATATATATATATATATATATATATATATATATATATATAACGCAAATCGTATATATTCGCAGGTAAATCATATACTCCAAATGTAAATTAAAATTTCATTAACAAAGTCAACTAATCAAATGACATAATAAAATTTTAAAATAGATTGTAATTACAGTAGCAAAATATTTGTTTTGTATTCAAAAATAGTCTAACAATTACCTTTGAGAAAAGAATATGGTGAATAAAATTGAAGGATCTTGCTCTCAAACCCTTGTGTAATCCCAGTCGCGTTCCCTCATTCCTTCTTGCGCCTCCTTTTTCTTTCGTTATATTCTCACAACTCCTCGTACGTAAGGAAGTATAACTAGGTTTTACTATTTAATATTAATACTTCTAATTTGATTAGGATTTAAAATAACACAATTATAAATCTGACCCAATTAATGTAATATAGCTTATTATGGCCCAAATAAATTAAATGTATAGAATTTGACCCAAACACAAGGAAAGCCCAATTAAATATTTTAAAGCTCACTTAAATATTCTATTATTATTTTATTGGGTATTACACAACATGCTTATTAGGCCGTAATTTTTCAGAGATAGTGATGGATACATGTAGATAATGGTAAAGCTAGTTTATTTGTATGCCTTGCAAAATAGAGAGTTCATAGAAATTTCTTTGGTAGTTATGCTGGGTGAAAGTAAAGGGTTAGGTATAAGGAGTAAAAAAATTCTTGAGGGTAATAAACAAGTATATTGGAAAGGAGAATTCACACACAGTGCATCAGCATTGAAAAAATTTCTAAAAGTGGTGGTAGTATGATATTGACATGAGAAAGGGAGGGTGATGAGAATATTTATATATATATATATATATATACGGTCCGGATCAAGAGCATACCCCTTATCCAACTCACCCGAGCTCACCCCTTTTTAGCGACGGACCCGGCGACGGTTCGATCATAAAACCGTCGTCTATACTTTTAGCGACGCTATATGTTGTCCGTCGCTAAAAGTATAGACGACGGGTTGTATGACCGAACCATCGCCGGGTCCGTCGCTAAAGGGGGGTGAGCTAGGGTGAGTTAGATAAGGGGTAAGCTCTTGATCCTTGCTCTATATATATATATATATATATATATATATATATATATATATATATATATATATATATATATATATATATATATATATATAACTCAGCTTTCTTCAGCGAATTAAGAACGAACCGGCTATAGCGACGGTTTTTTTCCGTCGCTATAACATAAAAAACCGACTTTCTATGCTATAGCGGCGGAAAAAACTGTCGCTATAACCGGTTTGTTCTTAATTTGCTCCCTCCAATTCGCTGGAGAAGCGGACTATATATATATATATATATATATATATATATATATATATATATATATATATATGAGGATCAATTAATGACACTAAGACAAGTTATAATTCAACAAATCAGACAAAGTGAAATATCAAAAAAGTATAATAGTATAAAGCAAGTATTAGATACTGGACAGAGAAAATTAATAGTTTGGCATTAGATACTCGAACAAAGGCCAATTAAAAAGATGATTATAAAGGTCTTGGTAATTGTATATTACTAGTGTGCTTCAGCAGCCAAGAAAGTTTCTCATTGCTATTCTGTCGATGTCAAGTAACAAAAAACTGAGAATTTATTCAGTCAACATGTATGTATGTATGTATGCTCAAACTTTATCCAAATCATGAACTTATCCCAAATTAGAGATAAGATGCAACATGATGTCTCACATATAATTAACACTTGTTTAATTTGGTCCCCTTTAATTAACCTATCCCCCAAAAAGGTCATTAAAACAAATAGAGTTAAAACTTAAGAGTATTGTTATATATGACGATGGATAAATGTGTTGGAATGTGACGTCGTGTTGACAGGAGAGAGATGATTTTAAATATGGACTATAAAATGAAGGGTCTATTTATTTGAAATGGAGAGGATCCTAGTCCATAAAACAGAGACTTACATATTATAATTCTATCTTATCGCTTGGAGATCCACGTTAGCCGTCGCAATCATTTTCCATACTTAAAATGTCATTTGCTTTGGATCCTTAGAGCATAGATTGTATAGTTTAGAAAATAATGGAGATAAATAAATACTCCATTGGATTGGAAAACTGCAGTCCAACACAAACCTCTAAGGCAGGCTAAGGATGGGTACTTTATAGTTTATATTGTACTTACTCTCCAACCAATCTTGTTTCATCCCCCACCAACTACCTCCTTCAACTTCTTCCTCTCCAACACAAAAATATATAATTAAAGAAAATGATGCGCGAGTAAAGTAATAACCAACCACTGATTGAACCTAGAAATAACGACACCATAATGAGCTGAAACGACAACCAGTCCGGAATTCCGGACTATACTAAAATACGGACTTTTTTTTTTTTTACTTTTTTTTTAAACAACTAAAAAAAAAATTTATGGAATTGAAATTTTTCCATAATACAGTGTTTTGGGCGTGATTTGGATGCCTATAACAAAACATGTCTGTACAGTCTGGGCAGACTGTACATACATTGGTTGGTGTAGGTATTAAAAACACACCCAAAACACTGTATTATGGAAAAATTTCAGTTCCATAAATTTTTATTTTTTTTTAGTTGTACAAAAAAAAACAAAAAAAAATTGGATCCGGATTTGATCAGGTCCGGGAGTCCGGACCTGATCAAATCTGTATATCAGTCCGGATCCAGTCCGGGATCCCGGACTGTACTAAAATACGGACTTTTTTTTTTCTTTTTTGTTTTGAAACAACTAAAAAAAAATTATGGAATTGAAAATTTTCCATAATACAGTGTTTTGGGCGTGATTTGAATGCCTATAACAAAATATGTTTGTACAGTCTGGGCAGACTGTACATACATTGGTTGGTGTAGGTATTAAAAACACACCCAAAATACTGTATTATGGAAAAATTTCAGTTCCATAAATTTTTTTTTTTAGTTGTTCTACAAAAAAAAAAAAAATTGGGTCCGGATTTGATCAGGTCCGAGAGTCCGGACCTGATCAAATCTGTATATCAGTCC